>JAHKKF010511368.1:0-13243 GCA_019740295.1 Labeo calbasu
ATAGATAGATAGATAGATAGATAGATAGATAGATAGATAGATAGATAGATAGATAGATAGATAGATGATAATCATGTTACATATCAAAAATTCTGTGATTATGCAAAGCCAGTGGAAGCTGAATCAAAAGTGTTCATGAATTTGTGTCACAGTAACTTTTTAAAAAACACTATTTGGACTATTTGTTTTATGACTCTCTTCATCACCTCTTTCTCTCTGTCTCTCTTTCACTTGCCTGTTTACGGCCTCCTCAGCTCAAATTGACTTGCTAATGTTAACTTTTATTCGGTTGCTATGGGTTACAGCGTGCTGAGGTTTGACAGTGAGTGTACGGGCAGTGCTGATTAGTAGCAGGCAGTTCTGTCCATCTCTCGCGCATGGCTGAACCATCTGGCCATTTACTCGCTAATAAGCCCCTAATGGGCCAGATATTCGCAGCCCTGTCACACGGACGAGGTGCAGGATGCCTACAGCCCTCAACTCCCTCTGACATGTTGCTTGTTTCACATCAAAACTCGTCATTTACAGGCAGAGAGCTCAGAGGACGTAAAAAGTTGACCTAATCTACACTGTTAACACACACACACAGACACACACACACTTCAGGCTTTGTTATGTGTCAGACAGACTGAGCACATGGTAATGCATTCATCCCTTCACTGTCTCTTCTCTGATCCTCTCTCCCTCTCTCTCTTTCAATCTAATTTTTTCTCTCCTTCTCTTTCTCTCTGCCACACTGAAGCGAGAATATGAGTGCTGTCAATATGTTTGATTATGCACACATCGATTCCACTTTTCCAAAGAGAGGATTATGCATGGAAAAAATACAAGGAAGGCAAACGAAAGGAAATGGAGACAGAAAAAGAGAACGAGTGAGAGACTGAGGGATATTACGCATAAATCTGCAAAGCGTTCACGTCTGCCGCTGTCATTTGTCCTAGAAGCATTGACTTTTTGCTGTGGATGTTTTCAGATGAACTGATCCAGCTGAGATTGTAATTGGTGACATGCAACTTTAAGTTTAACCTTTTCTGAGACACTGGTGGCAACCAATTAACTGGCCATTGAATAAAAAACATCCCTAATTATCAGTCTCATTACGGCTGTATCGGCCTGTGTGTGTGGAGAATGTGCTTCAGAAACAGAACAGAGCTCACGGCCTTCACCAGCTTCTCAGCGGCTGCTGAACTGATTAAAATGACCAGAAACCTTTTTAATGCTGAACAGAGGAGCTGGGAGAAACCTCGAGCTACTTGATCATTGTACCTTTTTCCAGTTTAAGAATAACAGAAGGTCATAGAGGAAAACTCAGTTTCAGTTTCAGTGTCTGTGAATCCACCGTGATGGGCTTGTCCTCACAGATCTCTGCTGTGACTAAAGTGACCAGTGAAAACATCGAGTGGATGAAGGCCAGCGAGCACAGTGAACTCTGAGACCTTTAACACCCTGTCAATCACACTTCAGACACACAAGAGAAGAGACTAGGCAAGACCAGACGAGACTAACAGATGAGGATACGAGAATGAGAAGAGAGCAGATCACAAAATGAGACAGGAAGAGCAAATTTGAGAAGAGAAGAGATGATACAAGAGAAGAAGAGATAATACAAAAGGAAAGGAGAAAAGAAGAGATAAGAAAATATAAGACAAAATTAGAAGACGGTAGATGAAAAAGGTTAACAGGAGAGTAAAAATGATAAGATGAGACAGGAGGAGCAAATACGAGATGAAATTAGATAATTGAGATGAGACAAGACGAGGCAATAAAAAAGACAAGATGAAATAAGAATAAACTGCACAAGTACATTTAAAAGGAAAGGAAATGAGACAGATGAGAGCAAATATGAGAAGAGAAGAGAAAATACAAAAGATACAAAAGACAAGATTACATGAGGAAAACATGAGACAAGATAGAAAAAAGAGACAAGACAACAAGAAACTAGACAAGACATTTTAACAGAAGTGGAGAAACGATGAGACAGGACGAGCAAATATGAAAAGAGGTGAGACAAGAAAAGGAAAGGAGATGGAAAAATGAGAAAAGATGGGACATGAAGAAACTAGCTGAAAAAAAAATTACAGGACAGGATGATAAGATGAGACAGGAAGAGCAAATTTGAGATGAGATGAAATGAGACGAGACGAGACTAAAAGAGAAAATACAAAGGGAGAGGAGACAAGATAAAAAAAAAGATGAGACAAAATAAGAAGAAAATACACAAAAACATTTAACAGGGATAAAACATTAGGTAAGACGACAGCAAATATGAGAAGAAAAGAGGAAATACAAAAGAACATGATCAGATGAGAAATAATGAGACAAGATTAAAAAAAAATAGACAATAAAATTTAACAGAAGGGGAGAAAAGTGGTGAGACAAGAAGAGAAGAGAAAATACAAAAGCAGAGAAAATGAGAAAAGATGAGATAAGGAGACTAAACTAGGTAATAGTTAATTTATGCAAATATGAAAAGAGAAGAAATAGGACAAAAAGAATAGTCTAAAAGTAGAGGAGACATGACGAGAAGAGAAGAGATAAAGAGACTAAACAAGAAAATGCAAAAAGTGAAAAGACGAGACAAGAAAGGACAGCAAATTTAAAAGAGAAGAGGTGAGAGGTATAAGTGAAACTAGACAGTTTACAGCAAAGCTAAAGATTAAATGGGACAAGATGAGACAAACATGAAAAATATGAAAAAGATCAAACGAGGTGAGGAAATAAAATACGGCACACAAGAATAAGATGAGACAAAATTAGATCATGTGAAATGAAAATTAAACCAAAAACACAAGATTGAGAAAAGATGAGAATAGACTATCCTGTATACCCTATTAATGTCTTATTTAGTTTCTTTTTGTCTCCTCTCATATTGCTTTTATATTTTCTTGGAAAAAACAACAACAACAACAAAAACAGTATATGCTGGTTAGGAATGTTTGAAGCATGGCAGCTGGTTTGAGCTGGTTTAAGCTGGTCCTTAGTTGGTCATGAGCTGGTTTACTTTACCAAATACTGGTTTAAAATACTTTACCAAAGACCAAGAAACAAGATGAGATAAAATGAGACAAACTGAGAAAAATGAGACGAGAAGACACGAGAAGGAGCAGATGACTTATCATTCAAGCAATAAGATGGCGGCTCTGAGCTCAGTGAAGGGATTTACCGTGTTCTTAAAGCACTCAAGAGGAAATCAGCTTTTCACAGTCATCCGCCATGCTCTACGCACCATTATAATCGCCTCACGAAATAAATAAAAAAGTCTCCCACACGCATAGAAAATCAGAGATGTCGGAAAGCATCAAAGTTTGCTAAGAGAAAAGTTTGGCTGGTGTTAATTTGGGTGAAGCAGCCAGTAGCAGGTCAGATCCGCCGGATAACCGGAGGGTAAAACTCGCAAAATGAGAGACGAAAATGAAGAAAGAAAAGAAGATTTATACAAATAATAGAGTCTCCAGTGCTTTTAATTAGGCTCAAGCGCACATACACACAACTCCAGTAGCCTCTCCACTGTCTGTTAGCGTAACAGCACTGGAAGCTAATTTATGTAAACTTGTTCCATTATGTAGGCTGCTGAGAGTGTCATTACTCCTTTGGCTGGCTTTGGGGCTTTTCCCTACACAAACACCAATTCGGCTGCTCATTTGCTCGGTATGCTGGATGTGTATTCTAATGAAGCCCCTAACAACAACACGGCCTGCCAGGGCAAATTATTACCCCAAAGTCAAAACAAAACAAAGTGACTCTCTAATAGCTGCAGAAAGACCTCTGAAATCAACCATGTATATCTGCCTGGGCTAAACTATGTAACAAAGCAGATGACACGGTTTTGTATTAGTCTATTACAGATGAGCACTATTTTAAACTATAACGTCTTTATGAATCACTACAAATATTTGTGGCAAATAATTCTTCACGTTATGGAACTTCAATATCCCAGTGGATTAAAACAAAACAAACACATTTCTTTTTGATAAAGTTGTTAAAACTGTCTTTTACTGTATGTTCAGACTTCATTAATTCTCTTGAAAATAAAGGTTCTTTATTGTGTCGTGAACATCCATGGAACCTTTCAAATGCAAAACAGGTTCTTTATAGTCGAAAATGGTTCTTTAGATTTTTCAATTGTTTTTCAAAATGGTTCTTTTAAGAACTGTTCACTGAAAGGTTCTTTGGGGAACCAAAAATAGTTCTTCTATGGCATCACTGCAAAAACACCCTTTTAGAACAGTACAACAGTAAAAAAAGACTGAACTAGATTCAGAACGATATTTAAAACATAGATGGAATCGATCAGCACCCCAAAGCTTGACAGTCATCACTACCTCTTCATGGGTCGACATTTTATTCCAGAACGTTACGCAGTTTTGATGATTTTTTATGTCTGTTGATCATGTTAGATCTATTGTTTCGGTTTCTTCTTCACTTGTGTTTTGGTAATTCTGTACAGAAGACGTGTAATAGCGCCCCCTACCATATAACAATGAAAACATGGATTCTCTAAGCTTAGTTTAGTATAGCTTAGATATATTTAGACTTTTTCTAAGTATAAGTCAAGTATACTTAAACGTCATTTAAGTATATCTCTGAGAAGTACATAAAGCACATTTCTGAGAAGTACTTTAAAAGTAGACTGAAGTATACTTTCCTATTTTTAGTTTAAAAGTATACTAATAGCACACTTGAATAAACTTCTTTAGCCTTAACAAGTTTATTCTAAAAATGTTTAAAATGATATTTCCTTGACAGGACATCTGGTATCTTTAACATGACTCAAATTCACGAATTCTATGCAATGCTTGTATTTCCGCTGTTAGAAATGAAGCAAAGTGTGTGTTTTAAGAGCCTATAACTTCACAGGACCACAGTAAAAGGAAAACTTTTGCTTTTTTCTCCCACTTTTTCATTCTTTCCTGGCCCGCAGCTCTCTGTCTTTCTCTCTGCCACGGCTCAGTCCATTCTGGACGAGTGTGTGTTGAAATGGACGGGTGCTGTGGATCCGGGTTTGACTGGCATCTGGGACCAAGAGACTTTCTGTGCTGTTTCAGTCAGAGAAAGTGAGACAGATGGAGAGAAAAGAAGAGAAGAGCAAAAAATAGAGGAAGAGCGTGAGAGACATAAAGTGAGGGATGAGGGAAAGAGAGAATGTGAAATATTCAGACGTAATCGCTCTCCGTCTGTCAGGCAGAGCAATCATGGACCTTCACAGACCAGCAGCATCATCACTATCTGGTTATGATATGATGGCAGAGTTCTGACCCCGTCTGGCGGAGCCGGGCTGCGGCGAGGAGGAGGAGGAGGAGGAGGAGGAGGAAGGCCGGCCGGGCAGGGCAGGGCAGGCTGCTCTCGGGCACGGGCTCGGGGCTGTGGACTTGTCTGCTTTAATAGAGCGGATGTCACTGCAGCGGGCGGGCTGAGCGGCCCCCTCAGCTGTCACTCATCGGGCTGAGTGTCAAGACGAGAGCCGGGCTTGAGGCCGCCGGATTACAGGGTAGTTACCATAGCTGTCAGATTACTGACAACCTGACACCCCCGCACACTGCACCCCTTTAAGTGTTGCTTTGTTTCCCTTCGGCAGATATAGGAGAATTACCCAGCAGTAAGAGGAGAATGAGGGACGGATACAAAAGGGAAAAAAAAGACAACAAATGTGGAGGTTTTAGAGTTGCATGCTGTGTTAGCTTTGTGATGAAGTAACTCATGCTTTAGTTCAGTCAGAGACGGAACGAGAGCAGAAGCAAAACGAGAGAGCCCAGGGGAACACTTTATTGCTCAGAGGTTGCTCTTTGAATGCTCAGTAAACCTTATTGATTTTTTTCTCATTTCACCTCAGAAGGTCCTCAATTAGAAAACAAACACAAAAGAGACAAATGATGGCTAATTTGAGAATTAAAGAACCGCTGGAGTTTGAGCACAGTTTGAGATATTATTAAGATGTCTCAAGAGTCAAGGGTGTTTTTCTGAGGTGAAAAATCTGAAAAGCAGAAGATTTAAAGGTGAGTTTACTCACCGTCATGTCATTCCAAACCCTTAAGACTTTCATTTTTAATCTTTAAAACACAAATTAAATTATTTTTGAGCAGTACATAATCCAGCGAGTCTTGTAAAGAGATATTATTGTTTAAGATGATGAACAGATTTAATTTAGGCATTTAAATACGTCCCATGCTAGAACATACCTCCATGTTTACAAAATGTGATGTGCTGCGGTGTTGGTCACTATGGAAAGTAATAGGTTACAGATTACAAGTTACCCTGTTTAAAATATAATAAGTGGTGTAACTATTTCAATTACTTTATTAAAGTAATGTAACTGATCACATTTCATTACTTTATGATTACTCTCAATTTCTAACAAATGTTTTTAACCGTCAATCATTTTGAAACATTTAAACCAGGCAGGGTTGATCTAATACTCAAACAATGATTACTCTCAGAATTTCAAAATCCTTCATCACTTGAATTTATATTATATAAAGTTAAAGCACAGCCACCACAAAATCAGACTTTCCCTGTTGGAAAAAGACAGCATATGCTGGTTAGGTATGTTTTGAAGCATGGCTGCTGGTTCTTAGCTGGTCATGAGCTGGTTTAAGATGGTCCTAAACTCCTGTAATATTGGTGTTTCATATTTTAGAACAATGCAATTTGGTAAAAATACATATATGTGTCTGAAAAATATTTAGATGTAGCCCCCCTTTGTAATTGTTAATATTATCACAAGTAACTGTAATTTAATTACACATTTTTCTTAGTAACTGTAACAGCTTTTATTTTGTAATTAAATTACGTAATTAGGTTACATGTAACAAGTTACTTCCCAACACTGGCTCAATGTTTATGTGTAAATTATTATTTAGATGTAAATAAAAGCCTAAATTAACAATTTTCATCATAAAAAGTGATCATATTTCTTTTCAAGACATGTTAAACCACTTGATTAATATGGAGTACTCAGAGCAGGTTAGTAACTGATTACACTGGATTATGTAATCAGATTCCAAAAATTAAGATCTTGTAATTAGAGTAAGTTACATTTCACAAAACATAAACAGACTACAGTTTTTTTTTTTTAATATTGATTACATGATTACATATTTTTCACACAATAGCGACAAATTATTCATCATTTATTGATTCTCTCGAATTCCTCCTTTTATCTTTTAAATTTTCCTTTCTAAAATACTCTACCGCTTATATACACTCAGAAAGTCCAGTTCTGTGGATATTTTCAGAGAGATCAGTCATTAATCAGGTGGCGACACAGCATTTAACCAATGGATTTACAAAAATCATTTCAGGTTCAAGAAGTGTTTTAACATTGCATCAACTACTTATGAACACATATATTTTTATCTGAATTATGACTCAGTAGCGATGCCATTGAAGAACCATTTTAGTTATAACAAAGAACTATTCAGTTAAAGGTTCTTTAAAGAACCATCTCTTTCTTAACTTTTTTATAATCTGAAGAAAGATCGCCATAAAGGAACCATTTAAACAAAAAAGGTTCTTCTATGGCACCGTGAAACATCTTTATTTTTAAGAGTGAATGTATTATTGAAAAGCTTTTGTCTTTCAAACCCATTAAAATGCACAAATTCTCATTATTTATTATTTGCAGACATTTATCACACTTTTTGTAATCTGAACCTCTTTCACCTAATATATTTATTTAAAAGGGTGCTTAATCAGCGGTTCTGTAAAAGACAATATCTCCCTTTGCGCTGAACTTTGAGTGTCGCAACTGATGTTTCTGATGTTGTTTATGCTTAAACAGCAACATTACACACTAAGGTTAAAAAGTGAAATCATAATCAATGACCCCTTTAGGTAACCCTAAGAAGTATCACATTTGCATGTTCACGGTTCTTTGACATTGGTTAATGGTCATATGGCGTGTTGGCATGTTGTTAATTACAATGAAAGGAATATATTTTCTCATCACTTTTACATCATTATGGTGCAAGATTATCCTTTTTAAATCAATGTGATAAACGAGTTGGGTCAAAAGTAATCTAAATGTAATCTGATTATATTACCTAAAATGTGTAATGTAATGGATTACGTTACTGACTACAATGTTTGTCATGTAATTTGGAATATGTAACAGTTACAATTTGTAAGTAATCTACCCAGCTCTGGGACTACTTTTATGAAGCATTTATGACCTTTTTGGATCTTTTAAGGTTTGATGGACTTTCAGTGGAGAGACTGAAACCTCTCAGGTTTTATTAAAAATATCTTCAGTTGTGTTTTGAAGATTAACCAATGTCTTATGGGTTTGAAATAAGTAAATGATGACAGTTTTTTCATTTTTGGGTGCACTATCCCTTTAAGAAGATTTTTCCATTTGCATACGTAATCTTGCCGTCTACAAGAAACAGTTGATATAATGAAGATATAATGTTCATATAATAAATATAATGTTTGTTGTTCTTTATGGCTGATGGAGCTGTGATCAATGTTGGGCATACATTTACTTTACATAATCAGATTACTTTTTCAAGCAACTAGTAAAGTATCGCATTACTTTTCAGTTGACAAGAAAATATCTGAGTTACTTTTTCAGATAAGCAACACGTTACTTTGTTTTAGCATTAATTGACTGACAAATAAGAAGTGAGGTGCAGAGACAGAGGCACTTTCTATAGCCTAAGGCTTATTAAATTCACTTTTGGCGTGAAAGGACCTGTACAGCTGCCAAAAATATACTTTTTTTTTTTTTTTAATTATTTTTATTATTAAAAATAAATAAGGAAGCTCAGCTCTGGCTACAAAAAGCACCGCATTTTGTGCATTACTTTACATAAAGAAGTAACTAAGTAACACGATTAGTTACCATTTTATTTAGCAACGCAATATTATAATGCATTGCTTTTAAAAGTAGCTTTCCCCAACACTGGCTGTGATTGTGATTATTTAAAATGTTCCCTGGTCGGACTGAGGTGTGAATGCAGTCTCTAGGTAATCGACACAGGTGGATCAGTATCTGAGCATCACCTTGTGCTAGTGACTCTCCTTAGCATACTGAAAAACCCCACTGCAAATGAGTTCCACTTCCTCTTTTGTAAGAAATTATGGAGAAAATGGGTCTGATGCTAAAAGGGCTGTAAGAGAGTGTCAGCGCTAAAATCACGACGAAGATTTCCAATAATGCTGAGCAGAATGAGTAGTGGTAGCTGGAAATATTTTAATGATTGAATAGACAGAGTGGGCCGGACACGGGTCAGTGGACGTGTTTAAATTTTTTATTCGTCTCATTCGAGCGACCCTGTATAAGAGACTCTGTCATTCTACACCTCAAATGAGCACTGGGGTGGACGAGAGGGAGAGAGAGAGAGGAAAAAAGGAGAGAGCGTGTGGACATTGAAATTTACATCTCATAGTCTAGTGTAGTGGAACCACCCAATTAGAGACTGGAGGTAAGGGACAGAGTTGTGATTCAGAGAGACAACGCTTCTTAGATAAAGCCATATTGCCTATATCAGTCTTTGGGTTGTAATATATACTGTAGCCTACCAAATATGGTAGAGGCCGAAACATTTTATTTCACTTCTATATGTTTCCATATATATCCATATCTACTGTTTGGTCGAATCAGAAACCAAATTTGCTTAAAAAATATTAGATAATAGCTTTGTTCCAAAAACTTAATGAATATTTGCAAGGTGTGTATTCTTTGTGGATGAAGCAATCCCAGGATGCATTGTAAGCTCTGTAAAAAAAAGGGAAATGAATGAATGAATGGATACATAAATATATAAATCCAAGAATGATGTCAAACGAGTAAGAAGAAATGTTAATTGGCTAAAAATATAATTTTATACAGTATTGAATACTATCTATATCAATTTAACTAAGAGTTTTCCTTCAATAAACTCCTAAATTGCTGCTTATTAATAGTCAGTAAGGTAGTTAAGTTTAGGTATGGGGTCAGATTAAGGGATCTAAAATATGGTCATGCAGAGGCATTAATATGTGCCTAATAAGTACAACCAGCCAATATGCTAGTAATATGCTTGCTAATAACTAGTAATAACTAGTTAATAGTAAGGATTTGTCCTTAAAATAAAGTGTTACCAATTTCATCTTTCATCTCCAACATATTAAAAGGTGCACTTTGCAATAAAGTTGAATTACAAGTTTTACTTTTAAGTGCATTTCAGAAGTTCGTTATATAGGTTTTACTAACATACCAATGCATGTTACAGTAAATACTTGATTATAGTATAACTGTTGTGTGTTGCTATGACATTTAAAGTAAATATTACATTTTATTACATTTAACTTAATTCAAATGTACTCAATTGCAACAATTACGAATATTTTTAAATGCATGACATAAATGTTTACCAGTATATTCAGTAGTACTCTTTAACATATTTAAAAGCCTCAGAAGTAATTATTAAAATACACATTAAGATTTATATGTATTTTACATAATACACAGAACATACCTAAATCCTCCTAAAGTGGTTAAATTGCATTTAATAGAAATTTGAATTATAATAAATTGTAATTTAATTGCATTCATTCAGTTTAGTTGCAAGTAACATGCAATTGCATGTAAGTGTCTAAAAACCTATGGTAACACATTATTTTATGGTGTCCTTGTTATACATGTTACATGCATTTTCTATAGTAATAGCAAAAAAAAATGATGCATAATTACATGTAACTAACTCCAAACCAAATCCTCATCCTAACCCTGACCATATAGTCGGTACATGTAGTTAATTAATGTATAATTATGTATAATTATGCTGTAACAAGTACACTGTAAAATAATTTTAAAAAAGTGTAATGCATTATATTCAGTTTACACTAATATCAAACTCCATTGGAATTAACTGTGAAGTTAAACAAGGGGTATTTTTGTGTGACGTGGTTTTTGTATTGCTGCATATGTTCACTTGTGAAGTTTCAGTATGTTTAGTAAGTTCTGAGTAGCTTTCAGTGTGTTTCCTAGTTTAGGATGTGCACTATGGTGACAGTAGACAACAAGGTTGTTCACTAGGTTTTGGAAAGCAACCATTTTTGAAAAAAATCTAACTGGCTTTCAGTGATGTTTGAGCAGTGGAAGTTTTACATGTCTTTAGGTTCATGTCTGGCAGATCATTCCAGAACGTCCCGACCCTGCGTTCTGCACCAGCACCTCTTCAGGTATCATTAACGCCCATTAGGCCAAATATCATCCGTGCTGTGATATACCTGCTCAAATAATAAGGGCCAAACCTGCAGACGACACACACGGCTAAACAATTTGTCGGAGAGCACAGGTTAACCCACTCTCCCATCTCAACCCGTGTCCAACCCTAGTCCTTAATGAAAGTTACGAGACCCGTCCGCAATGATAAGAAGCCTCTCAGTCCTGCCTGCTGCATTATGCCCCGCTCTCACCCTGCACTTTGCATAGCCTAAAGCGTCTATTAAAATCCCCTTGTAAAATTCATAAAACAAAAAATGTGGTAGGTCAAGTCTAGAGGGAACCAAAGTAAGCTCCTTATTAGCAGCCAACGGAAAACACCCGGCCAATTATACATCCTGCGCGAGGAGGGCTCCAAATCAGCGCCGAGGAATAAGTATTTCCTCCCTCTCCTCCTCTCCTCCTTGCTCGCTCTTTGATTTGATTGTAGGTAAGTGGATAGGCCGGGTTTTAGCGGCGAATCGGGAGCTGGTAATTATAGTGTGAGTGTTTAGTGGACAAAAATTCAGTCTCTGCTCTTGGAGCCATTCAAGTACAAACTCATGTAAATCTTCAGTCTGCTACACATCTTAAATTGGTGGGTTTAAGGGATTCCCAGAAGGAGCAGAGGATCGGAGAGGAAAGAAGAGGAACTCTGAGCTCCAGAGATATGTAAAGAATCTCAGGCAGGAATTTAAAAGGCTACAAATTAGACCCGACATTAGTCTCCTCCTTCCACAGAGCCGGCGGAATGAGAATAGAGCAGAATAAATAAGAGCGAGACGGCTTCTTCCTGCTCTTAGAAGATGACATTAATCCTTTTATGTACAATGACAGCTAACAGGGCTTGGCTTCCTCCCCTGATGCCTGTGTAAAGCCAGGAGATTTTCTGACATGCCAAGGAGGGAGAGAGTCTATTACCGTTAGCGGCTCGTCGAGAACCCGGCCCACGTGCGGAACAACGCTTGAGCAGATAAATGTAGACACCGCTCGTAATGTTTGCTAGCCGCTGGGTCACGTAACTCTAGAGGTCACACGCGAGGTAAGGCCGTCGAGGAGACAATCGTCGGATGCTCTGATTACAGTGGTTTTACCACGTTAAGGGACTGTTAAGTGTCAGCAGGCATGACACAAAACTGAGTAATGCACCGTATAACGCGAGTGTTTTTGTAAAAAGACGTGCGAAAATTCATTAATACGTTTCACGATACAAAACAATTAAAACGGGTGTGTGGACAATGCCATATATTTCCTCCTGCATCATTAGTGCTTTGGACATTATAATTGTGCAGCTAAAAAAAACCTGTGCTATTACGTTAAAACAGTTACTCAAACTTTTTAACGCCCTTTTGAACTACAGTTTGAATGTTTGCAGTTAGTCTGATATTTCTTGTTCAGCAAGATTGCATTTATGCAATCAAAAATACATTAGAACAGTAAAATTGTGATTTTTTTTTCCATTTAAAAGTGATGTTGTCTATTGTAATGCATTTTAAAATGAAATGTATTCCTCTGATGCAAAGCTGAATTTTCAGCATCATTACTTCAGTCTTCAGTGTCACATGATCCTTCAGAAATCATTCCAATATGCTGATTTGCTAATATCCTAAATTTTTTTGTACATTTTTTCAAGAATTTTTGAAAAACAGAACAGGATAAAAAGTCACTTTTGATCACTTTTAACTTATAATTAGATCAATTTTAATTCAATGCATCCTTGCTGAATAAAAATCTTAATTTCTCTCGAAAAGTTAGTCAAACTCAAACTTTGTTTGCCTAATAAATGTGTGTACTGTGTGTGATTATTATTAATATATAAACAAAAACACATTCATGTATATATTTAAGAAATATTTACAAGTATATGTATTTATTATATTTTTATATAATTTATATTATATATAAATAAAAATATTGTATACATAATAACACATTTCTCTTAAATATATACATTAATTTGTGTGTATTTACATATACATAATTACACACAGTACACACACATTTATTAGGCAAACTCCAATTTTTAATTTGTATGCGATTAATCACGACAGCCCTAAT
>JAHKKF010511369.1:0-13499 GCA_019740295.1 Labeo calbasu
GGCTTCAAACAATCCCAAATGTGGTTGTAAACAATCCCAGCCAAGGAAGAAGGGTCTTATAGCGAAACGATGGTTATTTTTATAAACAAAATACAATTTATATACTTTTTAATGTCAAACGCTCATTTTGTCTCGCTCTGTCTGTTTTTTTCCGGTTCATGACAGTTAGGGTATGTCGAAAAATTCCCATCTCATGTTCTCCCTCAACTTCAAAATCATCCTATATCGCTGTTTTACCTTTTTGTTAAGGGTGTTTGATCTTCATTGCATGTTTACTTTGCAAAGACTGGGTCAGTACTTCTGCAGTAATGTTGGATGATTTTAAAATGATTTTTGAAGTTGAGGGAGAAAATACGATTGGAGTTTTTAGACATACCCTAACTATCTTGAATCATAATACACAGAGTTCAGGGAGAGCAAGACAAGACGAGCGTTTGAGATTAAAAAGTATTTAAATTGTATTTTTTTTAATGAAAATACCCGGTCGTTTCGCTAGATAAGACCCTTCTTTCTCGGCTGGGATTGTATACAACCACACTTGAGATCGTTTGAAGCTGCATTTAAACTGCATTTTGAAAGTTCAAAATCAGGGCACCATATCAGTCCATTATATGGAGAAAAATCCTGAAATGTTTCCCTCAAAAAACATTGTTTTTTTACAGCTGAAGAAAGAAAGACATGAACATCGTGGATGACAAGTGGGTGAGTACATTATATGTAAATTTTTGTTCTGGAAGTGGACTTCTTTAATTGTTTTGACAATATTAAACTAGAAAAATAGGATAAATTAGTCATTTTAATTGAAATTCCAATCCAGAATCCTGCATGTCATGCCAATTCAATTCAAATTCACACTCAAAAAATGAATAGGAATCTTAAATTCTGAATTTCGCACAACCCTGGTATTTGCACAAACTCCTGTGTAAACCAGAGGCAGACAGTGAGGTGTTGTATTGCTGTCATCCTCTCTCTCCTCTTCAGCAACAGGACCCTTCCATCTCTTTTCCCCCCCTCCTTTCTTCCGCTCCCACCTCCTTTTCTGCTCTCGGCTCAGTCAAGCACAACTAAGCCAGCGTGGAGGCACAATGAGGCCATTTACAGTAATCATTTCTTTTCACACTTGCTGATGCTCTTAAAAGGTGCAAGGGATCGTGAACTACCTCTACCCGACTCCACATGACAATATCCCGCCCAATTAGAGGTGACGACCACAGTGGCAAACACAAGGACTGAGCCTGGTCAGTTGGGATAAATACATACCCTTATCTATCTGCGAATTTATGCTCCATCTGTGTCACAAAGACAGCGTAATCTGTATATTTTATTTTATTTTAAAATGATACTGAAGTACATTCAATCCAATGTTGCTGTTATCATGCCTATTATTATATATGTCTCTATTTCTTTTTTTTACTTCTTAATTTTTTTAAACAACACATGCAGACAGGATAAATAGGTAAGGTGTTTTAAAAATAAATTAATTCATAAATAAAAACTCAAGACCCAGTCCCCTTTTTTAACTCAATAACTTCCCTTTGCAGTAATAAAATTCATGTTTTCAGCAGGGCTGAGAATACAACATACCTTGAGCATGTGCGCAAACAATTATGCCACGGCTTTGTCAAACTGTGCATATTTTAATATAATAAATCTATTAATCAGTCAGCAATGTACTTACAAAAACATCCTATTGAGCTGAGGTAAAAACAACCCCCTCTTTCTTTCCCCCTTCCTCACAAAAGATTTCACCTCTCCAAATGATCAATTTTGACTCTCTAAGTAGGAACAGTCACTCAAATAGACAAGCTGGGGATACCACATATAAATATACATAAGAAATTAATAAAGCACCTGGGATTGCTTTGATACAGTGGCCAAAGCCCCTGATGAGAAGAACCACTTAGGCACATTGAGGTCAGCACAGGTAGCGAGTGCAGAGCCCCGCTCAGGTTAGCGGACTCAAAGTCAGGCTTACATAATCTGAGCTCCAAAACTCCGATCACACTCTGATGATCCAATTAAAGGGAGGAGACTATGCAATCAGGCCGGCCGCAGGCTAGCTAACAGACGCAGAGGCGCTAACATCAATTTCTTAAGTGCTTCTAAAGGATTACGAATGCCGGGCTCTGCCTTAGGGTGGAAACATCTAACCCGTTCCTCCACGCCACATTACTGTAATTGGGTAGTGAAATTACCGCAGGAGGGGCCTCAAAGGGAGGTTTCCGCTGAGGGTTGATTGTGTGTGGTTTTGACTTTGTCTTGTGGAAAACCTAGAGGTTTTTAGCGCAGGCCACAAAGTTGGAGAGTGTTCTGAAGTGAACATGTTGAATGGATACAGGGATCTGTGATTTACAATAAAGTTAAGATGAACTGACAGCAGTTGTAGCATAAAGTTGATGACCACAAACATTTATTTCCACTTGTTCCTCCTGGGTTATGTTACAGTGAGGCACTTGCAATGGAAGTGAATAGGGCCAGTAAATATCTGGGTCTGTAAATATCATTTTTAAACGTCACCTGAATGGGGCTGATTTGCAAATGTCAGTTTTTAGCAACTAAAAACTAAATTAAAGTTTACTGTCAATGACGATAGCCTCACAGGCAGCGCGCAGACATATAAGTCTGAGTCTATTTACTGTCTTATCGCCCAAAAAGGGGAAAAAGTTTAGTAACCTTTTCTGTGTAAAGTTATATCCAATTTCACTTTGTCATCATGTCAAAAGACACACTATAATTCCTAAAATTACAGAACAATTGTACATATGTTCTATATGTATATATGTATATAAATTCTATATATGTTAATATTTAACCCTTGTCACTCCCATTTTTGAACATAGACATAAAAATGTACTATCCAGACTTAAATTGTATAATTCATGAATGAAACATTTTGTAATATGATTTTGATGTACATTTTCCATTGTAATGCAATGTCTGATTTTAAAATGCCTTTCAAAGGATGAATTTTGAGATTTTAAGTTTTGAGCTGATATATAATTTCTTATGATTTCTAAAGTGTGATAGGGAAAAAGACAACGAAGAAAGTCTTTTGTGACAAAGGACAGAACTCATGTTATGATATAGATTTTTAAGTGGCACTCTCTATTAATCTATTACTTGTCCTACATAATTTCTAACACAAAAATATGGTAAAATATATATTTAGGAGTCTTAGACCTTTCCAGTGATGTATTTAAGTTTGTCATGATTAGATTAGGATTTATTTGTAATATGGTGAAGTAAACTTAGGCGTCCCACAGGGGGATGGTGACAGTTAAAGGGTTAAAAGCTGTTTGTGATGGGCTTTAGTTCATCATGTGACTTTCACATGCGAATCATTCGTGATCCAGCTTCACTTACAGCAGAAGTGAGTATAAGGGTTTTTTTATGAATCTTTGCGTTCGCCTTTCCTAATAATGTGCTAGTTAGCAAGTTTAGCGGCTAAATGCGGCAAAAGTAAACAGACTCGTCTCTCCGCAGAGAGAAGAGAGGGGCGGGGCGAGCAGAGCTCATTTGCATTTAAAGCAGCCTCGACCAGAATGAGATGCTAGTTAGCTAGTTTCGTGGCTAAATGCGGCTAAAGTAAACAATCTCTCAGAACAGCAGAGAGAAGAGAGGGGCGGGGCATTTAAACTTGCATTTAAAGAAACAATCCCTCAGAATGAGATGATTTTTGCAGAGCTGACTTTAGCAAGGTAAAAAGGGTGTTGTGTTACACAACCATTGAGAATTTTTAACCAAAGTGTATTATAGACTTTTCATTAAGACCCTAAAGAATCATATCAACTTGTGGAAAATGGGCATCTGATGACCCCTTTAAAGATCAATTTAAGTTATCCAAAAATGCCGTTTTCACACTGTACATTTTACAGACTTTTTTTTTTTTTACAGTGTATATAAATATATCAAATACGCTTTTACAAAATTGTTAGCTTCACAATTCAGCTAAATCCAAAAATGGTCTCTACTCTGTTCAAATTAATTGTAAGTGCCTTAAGTGTGAAATTTCTTGGCCTCTAGCATCACCAAAGAAAAAATAATTAAAGTTTTTTTTCCTGAAACACCCTGTAATCTATTGGTCTGGCAATCAGCTAGTCCCGCCCCCAAATGAACGCCATTGGTCGAGCCAATGTTGCTGTTGTTGGGCAGATGCTTGAATAAATACAACAATGTTTAGATAGAACGACAATGTTTACACATTGAGAAAATCAGCTTGCCTCTAGTTGTCTTTACATATTAAGCTATGTTAGGAGAAAGGATTTTAAGGATTAAAAATATGTTTTCTTGTCAGACTGCTGAGCAGTGACATATTTTCTCTTAACAAGGTTGTGTATTCGCTCACTGTTTTATATTGGCTTTGAATAATAAGATGTGCCAGCTGGTGACGCATACAAAAAGGCAAATATGCTGTGTAATATGTGCTTCATAATGCATATTCACAAAAAAAGGTATTAGCATACACTCTGCATGATAATACAATTAAATAGTACCAACTTCTCTATAATACAATTGCTTGTTCAGGCTATTACAGTGAATGCCGTAAGGTTTTATTCAACCGCTACAATAGCTCTCAAACAGAGCATAATTATAAAATTGTCAATTTGACATATTCTTCCAAAAAGCCAATAAAGCTTATCTAAACAGTGAAATTGCCACTTCAGATGTAGTCAATTTGTGCAGCCAAAGAACAGCACTGGAGAGCCGTTCTCCATATTCAGACGAGCCAAAAGTGTGCGTTATTCCTCTATTCCCTTAATCTCACTCTAATCTGCTGAACTGATAAAGGCCAGACACCTGACTCCATCAAGAGTGTGTTATCAGGGGTGTGAAAGGGCACACAAACACTCACATGCCACAGAAAACGCTTGTTTGAATATTACAAAGGGCAGAAAACCCCTGGCTCTATCTGCGTGTATCTACATTAATATACTGATTAAGTAGCGACTGAAAGGAAAGACCCCACATTCTGGCCGCAAGCGCCCTCTTTATTGAGTCTGCTAATACAGGAAGTGTTTGTTTAAAGAGCATATTATCTTCAATAAAGCATTGGGAAGGAACTAATATTTATGCCTTATCAAAGAGAATTTCCAGGGCTTTTAGCTTTAATTATCGGCAGATCTCTTACGCACAAAGGGCCGATAACAAAGGCGTTTCTTTGCCACATTGTTGTGGAGTGGCAATTAGAATGGAAAGCCTCGGGCCACTCTTACCGCGAGAGAGTGTGTGTGTGTGTACACGTGTGTCTAGGTGGGGCGTCAGATTCGCGCAGGCTAACCCATGACCGGTGGAGCTGTTTTATAATTGAGGTCCCTTTGCCTTGAGCACAGCGTTTGTTAGGACCGTATCTGATACTGGGCTTTGAATTAGGCTGACGGTGGAGATGATGAGCTGCAGAAAAGGATGGAGCGCAAGCTGAGGACGTTTAAAAAAAGCATACCGTGTTATACTGACTGAACAGAACATTATATTCCTGCTTTAGTGCTGTACCATGTTCTTTGCATTTCTATATCCAGGCCAGAAAGTGGTTCACAAAATGTCACATCACTTTAAAAGCAGAGCAATGACTGGCCTCCAAGATAGATTTCAGTCAAGACGGACAATATGTTTTTCTTCAGACGGTATGTTCTAGTTTTATGGGTAGCTTTTTTTTTTTAATGAACAGCAATATATATATATATATATTAAAAACCATTTCAGTCTCACCCTCATTTTCAGACTTATGGTGTGAATAATTATTAAAAAAGCACATATATTCTATGCAGTTTCAATTAACGAACAATTAATGAATAAATGCTGCTAAAAATAGTTTTAGTTTGAGCATGAAACAAGGACAACTTTATGCGTCATCATTTTAACTCCGGCGACTTTTATGTAGTCTCAGTTAATATGAAATCATGAAAGACAATAATAATAATAGGAATAATAGTAGTAGTAGTAGTAGTAGTAATAATAATAATAATAATAATAATAAATTATGAATAAACCATTTAATACATTGATTAATAAATATTAAAAGGTCTAACAATGACACATGTATTAATAAATTAATACATCAATTAATAAATATTAAATAATCTGACACATTGCTAAAATAACAATAATAAATGATGAATCAATAATATCACTACTACTACTAATAATAAAATGATGAATCAATAATTGAATATATTAATATATGTTAAATTGTCTTACAATAACACATCTTGTTATAATAATAATAATTAATGAATCAATCATTTAATACATAAATTTAAAATATTAAATGGCTTAACAATGACACATATTGTTAAAATAATAATAATAAAATGATTAATCATTCAATACATAAATTAATAAATGTTAAATTGTCTTACAATAGCACATATTGATATAATAATAATAATTATAATAATAAAAATACATGATGAATCAATCATTTAATACATACATTTATAGTTATTAAATGGTCTAACAATGACACATATTGTTCAAATAATAATAATAATAATAATAATAATAATAATAATAATAATAATAATAATAATAATAATATTAATAACAATATTAATAACAATAATAATAATAAAAATAATAATAATAATAATAATAATATTATTATTATAATAAAATGATTAATCAATCATTTAATACATTAATTAATAAATGTTACATTGTCTTACAATAACATGTATTGTTATAATAATAATAATAATAATAATAATAATAATAATAATAATAATAATAATAATTAGAATACAGTTTTGGTTACAGCATGTCACATCCAAACTAATATGCATCATAATTCTGACTCTAGGAACTTTTATACAGTCTCAGTTAATATGAAATCATGAAAGCGGCAATAAAAATAATGATAAAAAAAAATGAATTAATAATTTAATACATCAATTAATAAATATTAAATGGTCTAACAATGACACATATTGTTAAAATAGTAGTAGCAGCAGTAGTAATAATAATAATAATAATAATATTAATAATAATAAAAAATTATATTAGTAATTTAATACATCAATAAGTATTAAATAATCTGACACATTGCTAAAATAATAATAATAAATGATGAATCAATAATACTAATACTAATACTACTACTAAAATGATGAATCAATCATTTAATACATTAATTAATAAATGTTAAATTGTCTTAATTGTTTAATTATAACAAATATTGTTATAATAATAATAAAAATTGATGAATCAATCATTTAATACATGCATTTATAAATATTAACTGGCTTAACAATGACACATATTGTTAAAATATAATAATAATAATAATAATAATAATAATAATAATAATAATAAATAATAATAATAAAATGATGAATCAATCATTAAATACATCAATTAATAAATGTTAAATTGTCTTATAATAACATTGTTATAATTATAATAATAATAATACATAGTTTTGGTTACAGCACGTCACATCAAAACTAATATAAAATAAAATAAAATAAAATAAAATAAAATAAAATAAAATAAAATAAAATAAAATAAAATAAAATAAAATAAAATAAAATAAAATAATTTGTTAACAATTTTATAAATCTGCCAATTTGTTGTCTTAAAATCTAGGTACTTTTGACATATTCAACACACGCATTCACTTGATTATCCTGGAGGAAGAAACCAAACCCTAAACATCCTCCCGAAGTGAGAGAGAGGGAGTGGCCATCTTTATAGCACAGACACCCATGATGTCATACTGTATGCACCGCCAGTAAAACCAAACAGAAAAATCTGTGGAGAGTATTTCTACAATAAAGTGCCCGCAAAGATATGTGAACACTCCTATGGGCTTTAAAATCTACTAAAGCACCGCTGGCTATAAACTGCTGAGGTAAGCTTTAACCTGGCCAACCACCTAGATGAACTTTAAGTGTCCATTATTTGCGACTATGGTAACTTCAAAATGACTAAACCAAGATAAATCACTTTGGTGAAAATAAACTCTTTTTTTTCTGCTCCAGCCCTAAGGCATAAAAGTGAAACTAAATGAACCTTTGAAACGGCATCTCAGGGGATAGTCACTATGAGAAAAAAAAAAAAAATCTTTCTATAAGATTTTTAAGTGCTGCAATTATTGACAAGGACTATATCGCCTACACTTCTTTTTCTTTTTTTCACTCTTTCCTCCTCTGATCAGGACGGGGGGAAAAAAAGCATGAAACCCCATGAGACATCAGCAGCTGTCAGGTCCTTTAACAGCTGCTATGAAGTAGTTTACAGCGGAGCATTTGCCACCATCCCCAGACCCAGTTAAGAGGCCTTTTTAAAATCGGCTCAACAAAAAACAGCACACACATACACACGCGCGTGGACACACACTCATACATTAATCAAGCCGGGCCGCACTCGCACTCGCCGCAATACATCAATTACCACGCTTTTTAAACAAATTCCGCCTCTACGACAGACACCTTATTAGGACTCGGACTGGAAGTGCAGGAGCACGAGTAAAAGTCTATTAACGCGGACTTCGCCGCCGCTATTGTCGGCGGATCCACAAACAAATTCAAACCCTGCATTACAATTAACGAGAATAGAGCGAACCGATCGAAGGGGGGACGGGAGAGAGATGGCGGGCGGCTGAAAATCCTTGTAACGACTTCCAGCTTGCTAATTTCACAAGCTAATAATAAAAAAGGACATTGCTATGCACGGGCCGCCCTCCCTCTACCCCGCTCGCCGCGGCTCACCAGAGAGCTGCTGCCATTGTTCACATGAAAGACAATTAGACCCAGGAACATCAAACCTAAAAATGACAATCTGCTAACCAGCCCTGGGTATTGAAGGCATTCTCCTCTCCATTTTCTGGACTGATAGACAACAATCCTCTGAAGGCCTCTTTTTAGAGAGGAGGAAGAAAAGCAAAAGCTGGGAGGAAAAAAAAACCCGGGCCCTTCTCACTGATTTATGCATCTCTATTCAGAATTTATTAACCTGACTGCTGCCAATTGAAGCTCTGCCACTCTTATAGCCCCGAGCCTCGAATTCCTGACACGTCTAAAGAAATACACCAATAATGGCAGGCACGTATTTCCATACAGAAAAAAGGAAAGCGAGAAGAAAGGAAGAAGGTGGGCACGACAGAAGGAGCGTGTCCGTGTGTGCATGCGCGTGCGGTTGGGAATAAGGTTGCGCGATTGCAACAAGTCCCCTGATCATCCCTCCTCCTGTTCCGGTTGGACGGTGAGGGTCGGGTTACCAGAGCTCTCAGCGAAGAACCCAAACCACACTGTTGGCTTTTTCCTCCCCTTCCTCTGGAGCATCAGTCATAATAGCTCTTCTACTCATGTCACCAGGGATGCCATAATATTGAACCAGCGACTTCTGCAAAACAAAGAGCGCTCTTAACAGACAGCCATGAGACTGATCGGGGAGTTAAAATTTAGCGTCATCGTAAAGGGGGGAGACGACGCGAGACCCTCGTTTGCCGAGATGCCACGGGGCCATCCTGAGCCGTCAGAGTTAACGTTCGCAGAGGAACCAAACTGGGGATGGGACGGGCTCACTGGAGGTCCAGGAATAGAGTCGATCGATAGGTTTGACTGAAAGAATGCACATTCTCCAGGGTAAAGATTGAGTGGGGTTGAGATCTGATCCCCGGCTGCCGTGAATGGGGTTGGAAACTGGATTCCAACGCGGGGAGATGCTCAAGCTAAGACGGTGAGGTAATGTGGCAAAGAATAGACACACGGTGGGAAAAAAAATGCAATCGTGGGACTGAAAATACACACTCTTACCAGTTCCACCATTGTGTCAGCCGTCGTGCCATTCACACTGCTTTAGAGATGCCCTACTGTACGCAAGTGAAGATACAAAAACAAAGAAGAAGAAAAAAACTACGAAATGAAATTAGAATGTGATCGAGGCAGTCTCTGATACCAAATCGATAAGTTATAATAAACATCCTCAGATCACTGATGAAATGAAACTCTGACTGTCAAAAGATTCAATAAATTGACATCAATAGTAGTTTATTTTGCCAGTGTGTTATTCCATTTAGTTTATTTTTTAAGAAAAAAGGATATTAAGGATACTTTCACACCTGTAGATCGATTGCATTTTCCGAAACAGGGATTAAAATTATTACAATATTGCTTTTTATTCTTGGTGCGGTTCCCTTCCACACAGAAAAGTTTCTAAACGGACCAAATGTGTTAATACAAGTCACACGCGAGTAAACTGTCCTCTCATTGGTCAAAATTCCACCGTTTATTTTCCGGATTCCGCTCAGCTGTCATCCGTCATGATGGAACAACAACAGCTTTGCGGACTTATTTGCTGTCGTTATATTAATTTATAATTTTAAGCAGGAGTCCAGGATTAGTCAGGAAAACATTGTTAAAATACACCTACCAAAAAGAGAGCAATAAGACGGCATTATAAAGTGAAAATGTGCGCTTTGATTTTGAATGGCGAATGCCCACACACAGACATTCACAGGTTCATTTTAAGCGGTATTAGCGTAACAACAAAGCTACTGCTGTTCACAGAACTGTAATTACCCATTATCCAATGTGATATAGCCTGGTTTGTTGGTTCGGATTGCTTTCTCACTACAATCGAACTGCTCCAGAGTTCGTTTTTTTAATCGAACCGAGACCACCTCGTTCAGGTGATCTTCAACCGATTGGTTTGGGGCGGATCCGAGTGTGATTGCAGTGTTCACATATGCCCAAATTTTATTACAGAAATTATGGCTCTAAAAGATTTTCAGAATTTTTACAACTATTTTGTTTTAGACCATCTACAAATGTTAAATCTTAAAATAAAATGTTGAGGTTATCACATTTCCGGAAAAAAAAAATGTAGCGATTGATTTAAAGTTTATTTATAGTTATCAAAGCAATATATCAACTTTCCCTGTACTTGTGTAACAAAAATGTTGATTCTGACGGCTTTGTCAGCAATATTTGTCCAAAATGTAAGTTTTTTATACTTTGCCTTGATGATAACTGAAATCCACCACATAAAGAGTTAAAACAAATATACTTTTGTTAAACAACCCATCTTAAAGGGTTAATTCTCTTCCAGAATGAAAATATATATAATTTACACACCTCCTTGAGGGAAACATTCTAGGATTTTTCTCTATATAGTGGACTTCAATGGGAATGAAGGTCCAAATTGCAGTTTCAATACAGCTTCAAGTGGCTCTGCACAATCCCAACCGAGGAATAAGGATCTTATATAGCAAAACGATCTGTCATTTTCTAAAAAAAAAAAAAAAAAAAAGTATATATTTTTTTTTTTTACCACAAATGCTCATCTTGCACTATGTAATGCATTCATGCATTACGTAATCATGTTGGAAAGGTCACACGTAGTTAGTTTTTTGTCTGTGTACTAAGATAGGACAAAAACTCTATCCAATTTTCTTCTCCAACTTTTGTAAAGGGTGTTTGATTTTCTTTGCACGTTCACTTTGTAAACACTGGGTTGGTACTTCCGCCTAGGTCACGCATGTTCTTTTCTAACGTGACTATGTAATGCATGAGGTCAAGCTAGTGCAAGACGAGCATTTGTGGTTAAAAAATATATACATTTATTTTATGAAATTTATTTTATTTTTTGAAAGTGACCAATTATGCTAGATAAGAACCTTGTCTAAGACCCAGGAATTCCTTGTCTGGCATCGTGTAGAGACGTTTGAAGCTGCACTGAAACTGCAATTTGGACCTTCAACCCGTTGGCTCCTATTGAAGTCCACTATATGGAGAAAAATCCTGGAATATTTTCCTTAAAAACCTTAATTTCTTTCTCTTTAGAGTTGAAGGAAATGTCCATAACTTTACTTAAAAAGCAGCAGTCTGCTAAAATGTGCCAGTCTTTATTTCAGGTTTTTGTCTGCCATTGACTCAAAGTTGTCACATGCAATTGCAAATGTTTTTACTTCACACCAAATTAGCCTAGAACATGGAGGAGGGAAAACCCAAAATTAAAAGCTTACACCACTGTGACCATTACACTCCAGAGAAAAGCACAAACACCCCAAGCACGACCACCGTTTGATAACTAATTCATTTACTTCCGGGGTTCGCTCATGCCGTTCGGCCTGCTTATTGGTTTTTGAGCATCCCGCTCGGATTCTGGATGGAAACCCGTATTGATCAGGCCTACAGTCGATGCCCATCAGGAGGAAACAGACTAGGCCATTAGAGTAGCAGTCAATGGCCAGGGCCTGCAAGGGGTAACTTTAGCACAGCCTCAGAGGCACATTGACGAGAATCTAATCCCCCTCTAAGTGCCGCTATGATACTGCCATGCACTTTCTCAAACGCTTCCCATAGCATCGCGTCAGGGATTTTTTTTTTGGCCGGGCACTGAGAACAGGCATGAAGAGAGTCAAATAAAGCCATCACGCAGCACTATAGGCCCTTCAGGTTGCTATCGCCATTAATCACTAGCGTAGAGGCTAACTACATCATGTCATTCCATGTAAGTGTGATACAATACTATAGCGGTGTATTACATATGTCGAGTCGCTCGAATCAATCGCAGTGAATACTAAAGGAAGTACAGGCATTGTTGCATTACTTGCAGCTACTTGCAGTTTTTCTGATTCTTCTTTCAATAACAAGCTATCATGAATGTATCTTATTTAGCTCTAATCATGCTTATAAAAATGGTCATAAAAAGTCAATTAGCTGGGTTGCACACTTTGTTTTTTGAGTTATGTCTTAAATGGTGAGTACTTTTGGAGAGACATACTCTACAAAAATGTACAAACGCCATATAAAACAAATGTATATGCTATTGTTCAAAAGTTTGTAGTCTTTAAGATTTTATTTTATTTTGTTTTAGGGGAAGATTTATGCTCACAAAGTAGGGCTGCCAAACGATTAATCACGATTAATCGCATCCAAAATAAAAGTTTGTTTTACATTTTTTTTTTTTTTTCAAATATATACATGTATGTGTGTGTATTCATATATACATAACAAATATACACAGTACACACACATATATTACGTAAACACAAACTTTTATTTTGGATGTGATTAACCACGATTAATTGTTTGACAGCCCCAAAACCAAAGCAGTATTTACTATATCAGAAATACAGTAAAAACGGTAATATTGTGAAATATTATGTCAACTTAACATAACTGTTTTCTGTTTTACTATATCTTAAAATGTCATTCATTCCTTTGATGACAAAGCTGGATTTTTCATTAGGCTTCAGTCTTTAATACCACACGATTCTTTATATTTTGTAACATTTAAAAATAAATAAACAAATAAATACTGCATTTACCATCATATTTGATTGAGTTAATGCATTATTGGCAAATAAAAATATTAATTTCATAATAATAATAAGAGAAAAATGAAGTATATCTTAGCTACCCCAAACTTTTGAACGGCAATGTAGCAAATACACATTTTGTCATATTTTCTTTCAGTGTTTTTTGTAAATGCTTTTTAGATATTCCCAGCTCTAAATGACATACACTACCAGTCAAAAGTTTTTGGACAGTAAGATT
>JAHKKF010511370.1:0-17147 GCA_019740295.1 Labeo calbasu
CAGTAGATGTTTCTGTTGTTGTAGATGGTGAAGTTACAGTAGTAGTGGTAGTTGTTGTTGTAGGACTTGTGGTTGACACTGTAGTTGTTGTAGAGCTACCAGTAGATGTTTCTNNTGTTGTAGATGGTGAAGTTACAGTAGTAGTGGTAGTTGTTGTTGTAGGACTTGTGGTTGACACTGTAGTTGTTGTAGAGCTACCAGTAGATGTTTCTGTTGTTGTAGATGGTGAAGTTACAGTAGTTGTTGTAGTGTTAGGACAATTAGTATATATTGTTTCAATTATTTCCCCATTTTCTGTACATACAGCTTTGGAACATGTTCCATCCTCATATGAGGTGTGGTAAACAGTTGATCCAGAAGGGAATTGTATGTTGTTGTAGGTACAGTTACATTTTTTAACACAAGTCATGGTTTCATCCAGTAGATATGGAGTTTCTGGAGGGCACTCAGGAAAACATCCTAGGCAAATAATTAAATAATAAATGAAGATACAAAGAACATGTTCATTAATAGTCTCTGCATGACCAATACAAAATATAGGAATGAAATTTAGTTTTGATTTAGTAATTTTTGGTGTGTAATGTACAAATTATGAAAATAGAGTTTCTCATTAAACACATTTTAACCATTGAAACTAGCACTTAAAAAAAAAAATAATAATAAGGGAAGTACAATTCGATGACAACAAGTTAGCAACATTAACAAATTCTTATTTTTCAGCCTTCATGAGGTTTACAAGCTTTGGGAAAGTCTATAAAACATGTCCAGAGTATTAAAAATTTATGCCTAACCTTCAAGTAGAGGAATTTGATCAGAGCAAGTTCCAGAGGGGTTTTTGCAGGTTTTCAGGCAGGGTGGTTTACAGGGTTTATAATGCCACTCACATTCTCCAGGAGGGTTGTAGTAGTCACAGAACAAAGCTGGAAAAACAACCAATTGAGTCAGGACAATGAAAAATGTATCATAGACAACAAAGCATAGAACTTTATTTAAATCTGTAAAACAGCAAAATAACATTTACATAATGTGTTGTGCATGTTTAAAGGAACACTTCACTTTTTTAAAATATGGGCTCATTTTCCAACTAGAGTTAAAGTTGAGTTTTACTACCGGGTCTGGCGGTAGCACTTTCAGCGTAGCTTAGCATTAGTGGTGTCAAAATTAGCGCACCACTGCAGGCATTTCATTTTAACACGTTAAAAAAAATATTTAACGCAATTAACGCAGGGGCAGGGCTAGGTATGGCCACCCCACCCATAACCAATAAAGAATTGTATTTATTTAGATGCAGAACGTAATGACGAGTACATCAAACGGGAGACTTTTTTAGACTCACACTCCAATGTCACCTCAAACGAGCACAGAAACGGTACCGGTGACAATCGGAGCTTCAATAGAACATCAGAGAACTGTGGTCAGATGAGATGTTGTCAGGTCATATGTCAGTAAAAACAAATAAATCCTATACTGTCAGCCGTTATACTGTGCTCGTACCGTGCGCTCTTCATGCACAAATATGCCGGCGCGCGCTGTATTAGACTGTAGTCTATTAAAGTGCCGTATTGTATTCAAACCCAAATGAACCTACGAATATGTATGTAGTTAGTCGTAGTTATGTCATCAGTTAAGCCAGGATGTTACGATAAAAGGCAACCAAAGCTGCCCTAAAACTGTGCATGTAAGGTTTTATTATTTGAGACTCACATTTAAAGCAATGTCAGATCTGCTTCAAATTCTGCAGTGGCAATTTTTAAAGTGACAGCAGCCAAAATATCCTAATAACCAGCTGTTGTTATGTCTGTTAACCAAGGAATAAAATTAAAAAAGAGGAAATCAATAACTTCTGTAGTTTTAAGTTTATCTTTTATTTAATTTAGATTTTAGTGTTTGATAACTTTTATTAAATTTGGCTATATTTTCTTGCTGAAGGGCACAGGTAGCTAAATGACAGTTATTATAATGGAATTATGTGGAGATTGTTTTAAGTTCACTTAAATTACAAGTCTAAAAAAATGTTAAATTGAAAGCTATCAATTATAATGTTAAATGGCGATAGTCAAAGGTTTAATATTATGAAAAAAATTCATAGAGTCAGTGGTACTGGCCTTCAGTCATAAATAAAAGATGTCATTAAACAAATATCAAAAATATACTTCCTTTATGCTGTTTCTACATTAATTTTAAGATTGAATGTGAAATTATTGCAATATAAAAGTATCATTAAAAACTGTAATGTTAGGTGGGATTAATGGTGATTAATTTCAGAAAAAAGTGTGTGATTATTTAGCTAATTTTATTTTTCGATTGACAACACTACTTGCATCTTGCTCAAAAATGACCAAAGAGTTTCAATATTTTTCCTATTTAAAACTAGACTCTTCTGTAGTTACACTGTGTACTAAGACCGACGGAAAATGAAAAGTTGCGATTTTCTAGGCCGACACGGCTAGGAACTATACTCATTCCGGCTAGGAACTATACTCAATAGTTAGCTTATTTTCAAGCGTCGGTCTTAGTACACTACTGCAACAACTAACACTAAGGTAGTTGGAAAATGAGCCTATTTTCAAAAAAGTGTGTTCATGTAAAGGCAATATTAAAATATTCACTCACATTTAGGAAACATTAGTACTTACGGCAAATGGTTGGGCTCCGCCATGTTACACAAGCTCCTTTTTTACGACATTCAGCAGCGTAAGCTGCCACTGCAGTACAAAAACAATCACAGTCACCCCCAGTGTCACATGTACAGGTGTCCTTTACACAGGCATCATAGTATGGGCCAGAATCCACCTAGGAGTAAAGAAACAGAGCATTTCATAGCTTCTGTAATGTTGTTCTACATGACACATTTTTGTTTCATTTTATTCCTCATGGGTACTGTTACTAGATATATCATGTTAATTAATTTCTTAAATAATATTAAAGAGATAGCTCCCAAAAAATACCTCCCAAAACTGTCTTTCTGCTACAGAACACAAGAGACATACTATTGTGTTTCAAAGAAGAAAGATTTACAGATTTGGAATTTGTATATATATATATATGATTATGTGTTTATTTATTTATTTTTTTTACAAAACAAATGATGACAGAACAGACAAAAAGAGAAAAACTGAATGTCAAAATTCATCTTATTTTGTTGTTGTTGTTCTAAACGTTTAAAGGTTAAGTGTAATTACAAAAAAAAAAAAAATAGTGTAAATAACACAACAAGTGTAGAAAAAAGACACATCACATGTAACTACTGTAGAAAGTAGTTTATACTGTTACTTACAAGTGCATGGCAGTCTGTAAAGACATCACTTCTTATGATGCTGCATCGTTTTTCAGCCCAGACACTCCGACGTAGATTTCCTTTACAAAAGTCTACTGTGTTTGTCAGATCTGGGCAGTCGGGATTTACCTTCCAGCTATCCCCAAAATCTTTTGTATCTGTCACCTCGTCTCTATTGTGCTTCATGAAGTCATTGTTCGCATTATCATCAAAGTTTCCACACAGTCCACACACCTTGCCCTGCCACAGAGATCATATATTTACATGAACAAAGGGTAAAGTGATTGTGTCTGAATGGGTGTACCTTTAAGGAATGTATACCTTAAATTTGGGATGGAGTTGGATCATCAAAGTTGTTTTATTATCCCAGATTAGGTTCAAAAGATCTTTGACCTCTGTGATAATATATAGCCCAGCATAATGGATCTGATATTGGTAATTAGTGCCATTCCTTTCAACAACTTGGACTCCATCCTCTGATAAAAGTATCTCATATCTCTGCAGGATTTGAACAGTGAGTATCAAAACATTCTCCATAACCATAATTATATGTAACAGGATATCTCTCTCTTGACATGATTGCAAGGTCACAGATTATTTCACAAATTTTGCATTAGAATTTGTACGCGTTTTCTAAAACCAAATTCATGCTTAGTTTGAAATAACCTCACCCCAAATTCAAGACTGATAGACTTGCAGATGGTGTTGGTGGTCTCACAGAGTTTGTTCTGTGTGACAAGGCTGAAGGAGAGAATCTTGTTCATATTGCAGTTATCCTAGAGGGGTCACAAACAGTAACATGTCAGGCAGTGAAGAAGTTGCCACAGATGGGTGACTTCACTAAACAGCTGCAATACTTTTGCAAGTTGAAATACATGTTTACGGCATTCTTTGTTTGCTTGTTTGTTTGTTTTTCTTTTACTTTTGCATACTTTTCTTATACTTTTGCTTTATCTGAATTATTAAATCATTGAGTTGTTGACTCAAGAACAGTCATATCAGGTCAATTTGCAAGTGAATCGTTTAGTGCAAAATTTGAATTATTTGCAGTAAAATAAGAGTTTAAAATAAAAACTAAAATACACAGATACTTAGTTAATGTGCACCACTGAGTGACACAGACGAGAAAAAACGTACACGGGCTATGGTGTGCTTGCATTCTCTGTAGAGGGAGTATCTCCTGCCATCAAAAGTCCTGAAATGACCTTCACCGTAGATGGTACAGGTGCCATAGCATGCCATTTTTGTACAAGTCCACACCCCATCTTTGCATGTGCTGAAATATAAAACATACAAATGATTACCATACCGTTCTTATGATGTTAAAGGGTCAGGAAACCCCTGTTTCACCATCAGTTAGTTAAAAAAAAAAGCGAAGAGAGAGGCAGCAGTGGAGGGTGAGACAACAAGGTAGCAGCTTCTGAATCAGTCAGTTTTATTTTGATGTTACTGAGTTAAAAAAGCATGTTACAGTATGAACAAATATATTATACACTGTAAGCTCAAAGTATATTACACAAATGTACACATAACTTCTGATTAAAATATATCACATCTGTTTAAAATCTGTCAGTCCGTTTAAAAAACAATTAAAATCTAGCCGCGGAAGTTTAACTATTTCAATGGATCCAACTTTTATGCATACACATACAGCCAGAACCTCACGCAGTTCCTGTACTACTGCTCTCCAGTGAAAATGAAAGACTCTCCTTCTCACCCTTTTTGAAGTTTAAACAAGTAGTTAAAGTCTGGTTTAACTACTACTAATAATTATATATAGTTTAATTATTATATATATATATGATGCGATCTGAGAAAACCCGTCGGATGTCACGCTGGGACGTTTCGAGGAAATTCGAAAAATAGGTCAATGTCATGTTTTGGTCAAAATTAGGTTTTCATTAAATTATTATTCTGTAACATCTTGTCTATCATCTCTGTAAATATCTCTGCAAAATTCACTTGTTTAGTGCAGAAAAAAGCGATTTATTGCAGCAAGCAAGACTGTGACTTTCTCTTATGTTAAGAATGCGCTGCTGAGGTGCTTTCCCTTAACACCACAAAAACAGTTTACTTATCAAAATAAACCACGTAACATATTTAATAAAGGTGTATCAATTCACATTCTCCGCCAGTCCTGTGTAAACTATGGCACACAAAGATTTTTATTTATTTATTTTTTAATATCGGGTGAGATGACAGAGCGCAACAACGCAGTCTGAAGTACTGCAGCTGCTCACTTAACCGATCTTACTCGCCTCAGTCTGCTCAATTTTGGTGATGTCAGTGCCCTAAACCATGTTATAATGGACTATTTGACATCCAGAGTTGAAGGATCAGATGATGAAGTTGCTAAAGACGAGGAGTCCGATGACAGTCTGTTTTATGCACAGTGCGCAAACAGTTGCGCTGCGCTCGCTTTTACCACAAGGTAGGCTGCGTTATTTGTGCTATCTAAACATAAAATGGGCGATCAAAAGTTCGAAGACTATGCCTATGATAAACAACATTAGACGTTAGTCTGTTTGTGTAATGATGCAGTGTAGCGCTCCTGACTTGACAGACAGCTCTAGGTAAACCTGTAAAGTAAAAGTGAAGTCATCTCACTTTAAACCCATTTTTCTCAAAATTACATTCTTGAAAATCATCGCTATCAGCGAACTTAAGATAGCCATGACTTTGGTTACTTTCAAGCTATGGACAAAATAAAAACAGTTTTGGAAAGGGCTTGAACCCAGCTTTCATGGTATCAGAACCTAAAAAGGTAAAATTTCACCATGTGTTGGGTTTTGCTAGATCGCATCACCTATATATAAATAAAAACATATTCATGTATATATTTAAGAAATATTTACAAGTATATGTATTTATTATAATTTTATATAATTAAAATTCTATATAAATACAAATATTTTTCTGCCCTCTTTAACAGTGCAGTTTATTTACATTCACAAAGCTAACGTCGCATGAAGTTGAAATCAACATTAAAGGAACACGTCACTATTTTTGAAATTTTCCAATTCCCCTTTGAGTCAACAGTTGAGTTTTACAGTTTGAATCCATTCAGCTGATCTCTGGGTCTGGCGTTAGCACTTTTAGCATAGCTTAGCATAGATCATTGAATCTGATTAGACCGTTAGCATCTCGCTCAAAAATGACTAAAGAGCTGCTAAACTATGCTAAAGTATTAAAAGTGCTACCACCAGACCCAGAGATTGGCTAAATAGATTCAAAATCGGTAAAACTCGACTGTTTAATTCTAGGGGAGTTGAAAAATGAGCCTATTTTCAAAAATAGTGGCGTGCTCCTTTAACAACAACAACATTAAAATAAGAACGCATGCATTTTACATGCATCTGACTGATAGATAAACCATGATTTGTGTGTCAATCAGATGCACATAAAAGTGTTAAAATGGAAATGGTAGGATTCCAGGCACTTTTCAGGAGAATGAAAAAAGAGCATTTTATTAACCCATAGGTTTGGGAATGCCAATTCTGGAATCAGATATTTACAAAAAACAATAATAATAATTTGATTCCTCTTATCGATTACTTTGTGAGCATTTTAATATGACTTAAAACAATGTAAGTTTTTCACAATGGTTACTTATTTTACTGATGTTAAGTCTTCTGTCCACACTAGTAAAAAAGGTTGATTAATGCAGTAATTATGTCACATAATACTTTGATGTCTGAGATTTGACTGAAAAATGACAGTTTTGGTTAAATGACGAGGCAGAAATATGTTATTAGTAAGATTCTAGAAGAATTTTATGTGGAAGATACACAGTTACAACTTCTGTAACTACTAATGAGTAATATATTACATTTTTTGAGTAACTAGCCCACCACTGTTCATGACCCTTCAATAATACACTACAAAACAAACAGTTTATGATGACTGGATGATGGCTCACCAGGTGTTACAGTCCTCTTGAACTTGCTCTCCAGGTGAATAGATGAGTCCATTGTGGACACAGGTGCAGTCTTTCCTCTCCACACACACACCGTTTGCATCAACCAGAAGATCATCTGGACACATACACCCTGATACACACCCCATACTCACCTACAGACAAAACATACGAAGAAGGGCCAGCATTAGTGCAACATCATATTCTCTGCAAGATCTCCTATTTCAGGTTATCAGTGAACTATACAAATTCAAATAATCATATTATTCTTTTAATTTTCTTCAGGCTCTTCATGTATTCTCATCCATCCATTGATGCTAACTTACACAATTGTTGGGGTCTTGTTTCTCACATGTCCTCTGACACTCCGTCCCTTTGTCTCCTTGTTTATAATTTGAGCAGTTGAAAAACACCATTGGAGCCTCACAGTCTAAAACAACAGATACATGGATGAGGAGCAGAAGACTTGCACAAATCCTACCAATGTTGCCGTATCTCAGTGACATCTCAATTTGAATTTGGCAGGTGGAACCGCTGAAGAGGTATTTGCAGCTCACCTTCTCGGCTGGAGCAGTGTAATTTGCCAGATTTACAGACGCTGTAATTTAAAAATAAATAAAACAAAATAAAAAAGCCGTCAACAGTTACAATAATGTTTAATCAAAATGCATAATGTGTCAAAAACATATGCTGAATTACTGTTTTTACCATTTAACACCATTATTGTAGATCGTTCTTGATGGCTTTATGACCTGGTTGCCACTGTAACAAGGACACTGGTCGGCAGTTACACAGCTACTGTCATCATTGAGGTAGGTGTCCTCAGGACATACACAACCATCTATAGGTGTAAAGGACCCTCGGCAGGTGCTATCTTGTCCACTAAGAGAGCGGCATGTTTTGCCACAGCTGGTCATGCTGTAGGAGTACTTCATTTTGCCTGGACACTTAGTCGCTGTGCAGATAGACAAACACACTTTTGATGTTTCGTATTTAGAAAGTGATTCAAACACGTTAATGTGGCAGTGTGGGATGGGATTCCCTTCTTTGGTTGGTTGTCTCCTTATGAAAATGAGCAATAATTAATGTCAGATTATTTAAATGTCTGGGCAGGAAGCATTAGAACATAGCCTCTGTTATACCCGCCCCTCTTCTGTTCTTTGGTCTTTTAGTGAAACAACATTTATGAAGGTATCCTAACATCCTATACGTGTGTATCCCCGCACTTGAGTATGTATGATTCGATAATTGTTTGGTAACAGGTTGTTTGGTGTGTTTCTGATTACTGTTTTTGTTTCGTAGCCTTCATTCATTTGATGACCAACTGTGGGTCGTGATGCTGTTTTTCGTAGTTTGGTTTCCTTTGGTGTGAAATTATATTGTTTGTGTTTTCACTTTGTTGTTTTCTGTGTTAAATGGGATCATCAGATGCAAAGTTCACTTTTACATGTTGTTTCAACATAAATGTGTGTTGGAAGTGTGTGTACACATCTACCCTATAATGACAAAAATCCACCCAGTGGTTTTTAATTAATCTGTAAAAAATAATTTCCCCTTTTTCAGCTTCTTGTCTGTGTGACGTCACACAGACAGAGGCCACTCCCACTATAGTTTGATTGACACTGACGTCTTGCCTAAGACCTGCCCTGACTGAGCTGTAACAGTCCGATCGCCACTGTTTCGATGCTGGAGCAGGAACGTGGACGAGAATGGCTCCTAAGACAATAAGGTGTTCTGTTGTTGGATGTAATAATGAACATAGTGGTCATCATCAGTGTTGGGCAGTAACGCATCACTTTCTAATGCATTACTGTAATTTGATTATTTTTTTTAGTAACGTAACGAGTAATTTAACACGTTATAATTTACAAATCGGAGTCGACTCCAGCACTGGAATCGACTCTCTGTGTCAAATCCAAAATCACGGATGACACTGATTATCAGAACCTTATATACAGTAGTGCATGGCAGTTGAGTGCTGTATATAAGCAAAGAGTGAATGAAATTCACAGAGGATCTGTTTGCAGTGCATATAAACATATAAACAAAAAAAAACTTATGATATTCTTACCACAGGGGGCTGATTCTATCCAGCCCTCGAGAATGATTCCTCTGGCAGCACAGGCGTGGGCATAGTTGGACACGGCCGCACACATACACCTCTTAATATCTGCACACTTGCAGGTGTCGTAGACACACCACTGCAGAGGATGAAACCCAAATTATAAGAAAGAGGGGTCTTTGCAATTTGGATACAATTTTTCATTTACCCTATCATTTTGTGGTAATACTCACTTTGTAGTAAATATCAGGAGATATTTCTGAATGGCACGCAGAAAAGACTCCATTTGGATTTGTAAGACGGGAACACCAGTGCTCAGCTACTTTCTCTGAACAAAATTAAATTAAATTAAATTAAAACACAGCCATATGTTAACCTTGATAAAAAATGAATGGATCATTGTTCTCTAGTATCCCAAATAAAACAAACCAAACATATCCGGCTGGGAATTTATGCATAATACAACATAGCCTTTATGTTTATAAAACTGAGTACCTATCTCAGAATGCAGACTACAGGGGCTGTCAAATGTGTTTTCAAGATTTGGACAACTGTTTTGGTTTTTCCAAAAGTTGACAAAGGGTATTGTTGTGTCCTCTGTGATGCCTGTCGCTATTTTGAAGTCATCTGATTGGACATCATTATAGTTTCCACACAGACCTGAAAGATGCAAGAAGTAGAATAAAAAGTACAATACCTGTCATTTATTCACTATGCACTTATACATTTTTGAGAAGTCCTTTCTTAAAGGGGTCATATATATATATATTTTATATAATTTTATAATTCTTAGCAATGTTAACAACTGGTCAATTTATAATATTTAACTATTCAAAGTTATTTTATTTTATTTATTTTTTTAACTTGCTCCACAACAAAAGGGCAGTGGCTAAGCAATAAATGCTATTTACACTTCTTACTAGCGATATGCTATTGCAAATAACGATAGATTCTATTTACAATGCAAAAATAGTACCATTTTCTTTGCAATAAGTGTAAATAGTAGATGCTGTACATTTGCATCTCATTATTGTAGCACATTAGGCTATAAAACAGCATGCAGTAATAACATACCAAGTTTAAATTAGAGATGCGCAGTATACCGGTACTGGAAAAATACCGGTATATATTTTATTTCAAACGATTCGATACTGTAGGTGCATTCTCGTCATATCTAAATTCCCGTAATTACAAGATTCCAACTTGTAAAAAGCGTTCACGTCCTCGTAGAACTCGTAATTACAACTTGTGAACTTATGTGTACTACGACTTGTACCACCTGACCAACGTAGGTTCTGTTCAGGCATTGATAGTGTTGCCATAGAAAAGCATAATTCTGAGTCTAAGAACAGCTCAGAGTAGAACGTCACATGTTGTCATCTCGAAATTACAGTAATTACGATATGGCGTGAACGCAGCATATCATTTTGATCAATTCAGTAATTTATACGCTGCTGTTCCGAAGTTCACCTGTAGGCAGCAGTACTTCATGAGGCAACACATCAAATCTTTCCCAAGCGGCAACCTCCCGCTCTCTCTATTGAAACCAACACGGAAGTGACTTAAACTGCAATTCATCAACTAGCCGCTAGAGACTGGCTCCAAAAGGGAGTCAATCCCATAGACTCCCCATGTTAAAATGCCCAACTTTACAGCAGAAAAAAAAATGTTTACAGCCTGGTATAAAATAAAGTGGTTTTGGTCTATATATAATTTAGGGCATGGCCACTTGAGTGACAGGTGGATTGCCGCTGCTGTCACCACCGTTGTGCTAGGCGGGTGTGGTTTCAGCAACCAGCTCCACCCACATCCCGTCTCTTTGCCCATTTTCGATTATCCGGGAGTGACGTGCAGTGACGCGATTCCAAGACTAAGAGCCTCAAAAATGCTCTTCAGAAACCTACGGGTGATGTCATGGACACTATGTCTATTTTTTACAGTCTATGATCTTTCCAAGGATTTGTCACTTGCTCATACTGATCTTTAACATGAATTAAGAGATCAACAGGTGAGTGCATCATTCATAAATTCAGGTTTAATTGATTTTTATTACAATTGATCAACGCAAATAATTACCTAAGATGTGATACAGAGTAAACACGAAAGCTCTAATGTGCGTGTGTGACATGCTAGAACCAGTTTAGCTTTGGTCACATTATCATCATATTGAGTTTAAATTATCATTGTCATTAGGGTCAGTATTTTAAATAAACAAGCTTTCCACTGATGTATGGTTTGATAGGATAGGACAATATTTGGTCGAGATACAACTATTTGAAAATCTGGAATCTAAGGGTGGAAAAATTTCAAAATTTCGCCTTTAAAGTTGTCCAAATAAAGTTCTTAGCAATGCATATTACTAATCAGAAATTATGTTTTTATATATTTACAGTAGGAAATGTACAAAATATATTCATGGAACATGATCTTTACTAATTATCCTAATGATTTTTGGCATTAAAGAAAAATCAATCATTTCGACCCGTACCATGTATTTTTGGCTATTACTACAAATATACTCGTCCTACTTAAGACTGGTTTTGTGGTCCAATAATTTGTGGGACAATAAAGTGCTCCTTACACCTAAACCAACTTGATAAACACTTTATCATTAAATACCCACTTTCTTTTCTTTCTTTTTTTAATATTTCCTTCGTATTGAAAGTGAATGACTTTCCGATCTGATGTGTAATGGGAAAAGACAGAAGAATGATTTCGGCAAAAGGCGGTGTTAAACCTGTGTCAGTCGTGTCAAAAGATTCCACCATGTGCTTTACACCCTACACCTTTGTTGAGAAAAACAGCATATGCTAATTAGGTAGGTTTTGAAGCATAGATGCTGTTTTGAGCTGGTTTAAGCTGGTCATGTGCTGGTCCTAAGATGGTCCTGAGAAAGAGCTAGTTGCTTAGGAACAGCTAAGGACCAGCCTAAACCAGCATAAACAGGCATCCATGCTTCAAAACCTACCTAACCAGCATATGCTCAGGGTCCACTGAGCCTTTTGTTCAACATGCATCTTTTGTAATGTTGTCTATACGCCAACCAGACCTTGGTGAGCGGAGCTTGCGTAAATAGCATCTGCCAGCAAGGTGGGCTATTTGCACTCAGTGTAAAAAGACACTCTGTAAGAGAAATTGATTCTAATCACATATTTTTGAAAACTCACCACTCATCTTTCCTTTCTCATCAGTGTTGGCTACAATATACAACTGCATGACTGGAGCCAACTGGATCTGTAGATAAAGACTATTCATATCAGCAACAATGAAGGAGGAAGAGGGCTGGAAGATGCTCACAGGACCTGGGAAACGTACAAAACAGACCATGTAGTCATCAGTGCCTTTTTGTTAATGCTAATATGCTTACAGGATATCTAAACTTATAGAAGAAAGGAAAAGCATCTTCTAAAAAATGCATTTACTTATGTTTAATTGAATTTAATTTTATGTTTAACATGCTTATAATAGAGTGATCCCCGTTTTTGACAACTTACCTATGGTCACAGGAGGCTTATATGCTGTGTTTCTATTCAGTGTCACAACACCATTTGGGGAAAAACTAATCTGTTTTGTAAGTAAAACAACAAAAAAGAAGACAAAATATGTTTTGTAATTGCATCTTAAAGGATTTTGCTACATTTTTTAAGCATAAAAGTAAAACGGTAGTGGAGTATGCCATAGGTACTGTAGAAAAATTATTTTGGTTGTTTTAGAATTTGAATGAATAAAATATAGGAAAATTAAACCCAGTGCTTACAGTGGTCCCTGAGATGACAAGGGTAACTGAATTTAGACATGTGTCAGATCGGCCCCAACCACACTGTGCCAGATTTCCCACAACCGCAACGCCACTGCCATTAGAGTGCTGGAATTAAAAACATTAAGGGGCATGAAAACCTTTTTAATGTCCCTACTTTTCTAATAATGGGGATCATCTGCTGTACTAACAGACCTTAGTGAGGATATAGTCACAGTTGCCGCTGAAGGTGAAGGTCTTTCCATCATAAGTGGTGACGTGAGACCCTCCAACAACAGAGCAGATACCGGGACATTCCAGGAACGTGCAAGTCCAGCGTCCAGCGATGCAATTACTGACACAGTATGGCAGCAGTGTTAGCATGGGGAATTATACAAGTGGTTTTAAAAGGGAACTTAAAATATTTCAATGTAAAACATTTGTACCATTTTTTGCAAGCTTGTTTGTAAGACTCTCCTGGCTGATATTTTGTGCCGTCATGCACACAAGGGCACTCGTTCACAGAAACACAACCAGTGTGATTAATGTCATCTTCAACCATACCTTTACAAAAAGAAGGCCAAATGGTGTACCATTTTTACTGTGAACATAATAAAATAAACTCTTCCGATATTAAACTGCTTGCAGCTAATGTAATACTTGAAGCATGATAAGCATATTTTTGCAAGGACAAGCTTAATTTAAAAATAGACTAATCTAGTGGAAATGCTAAATCCAGATGCAAAAGAAAAAATAAATCCCCTATCATTTTGTAAATCAGTTCTCACCTTTAGGGCAGAAACAGCCATCCATGCAGTGCCCTTTACACAGTAGGTTTGCATCTAGATTTGAGCAGGTGTTCTTGCACGGACCACCACACTCCATGTATTGCTTGTTCAGAGGACATGTCTTTGCTGCTCCACAAAACAAATGAAATAGTATATCACAAAATATATCATAATTGCTGCTTTGCAAACTGCAATTAACAGTTAAACAAAAAAACATAGAATGCATCTTTCTATTGCTTTTATTTTTTATAGCCTTTTCTATCATACTCACGACAGAGCTCTTTTGTCCTCCATGTTCCTGGTTTTCCTCCAGCATGCGCACACTGACGTGAAATCTCTGTGAGCGTGTTGCAGAGACAGTCACGGTTGCCGAAACACTGACACAGGTCGTCTACACAGGCTTTTTCAAATAAATTCATGTCCATTACATTGTAACAGTCACTAAACCCCGATATGCTGAGATACTTCTGGCGAATGTCTGTCTGTTAAAAAACAACAACAACAACAAAAAAATCAGAGGACTCATTTCTTTTAGCATTTTAGCCTTTCAATGTGGCAGTGTAGTTTTAGTATCACTGAGATACTATTGTAGTTAGTTAGCATGTATTTCAAGTAACAAAAGTGGTTTTAAAGGAGACGTCCACTTCCAAAACACTTATCTAGTGTAACGATTGTTATTTTCATTTAAAAAATACAATTTAAAAAACTTTTTAATCTTAAACGCTCATCTAGCCTTGCTCTCCCTGAACTCTGTGTATTCTGGCTCAAGACAGTTAGGGTATGCTGAAAAACTCCAATTGTATTTTCTCCCTCAACTTCAAAAATCATTTCAAAATCACCCTACATCGCTGCAGAATTTCCAACCTAGTCTTTGCAAAGTGAACATGCAAAGAAGATCAAACACCCTTAACAAAAAAGGTAAAACAGTAATATAGGACAATTTTGAAGTTGAGGGAGAACATGAGATGGGAGTTTTTCAACATACCCTAATTGTCATGAACCGAAAAAAAAGCAGTCCAGGCAGAGTAAGACAAGATGAGCGTTTGACATTAAAAAGTATATAAAAAAGGAATTATTTAAAAAAAAAAACAACCGATCATTGCGCTAGATAAGAACCTTCTTCCTCGGCTGGGATTGTTTACAACCACATTTGGGATTGTTTGAAGCTGCACTGAAACTGCATTTTGGAACTTCAAAAATCGCGGGACCATATCAGTCCATTATATGGAGAAAAATGTTGAAATGTTTTCCTCAAAAAACATAATTTCTTTACAACTGAAGAAAGAAAGACATGAACATCTTGAATGACAATGAGTACATTATATGTGAATCTTTGGTTTGGAAGTGGACTTCTCTTTTAATTTGATGGTTTTAGTTAATTAAGTGTAATAAGCCTGCAACTAAGATAACAAAATGTTTACAAATACTGAAATGCTGATTAAAATAGAATATAGATATAATAGATATATAGATATAATTTAAAATATAAAAGATATAATAGAATAACATTTCTTTTTCATCTTCATATCATATTTGACATATCAAAAAATGTCAGTACCAATGTTCTGAATAGTAATTGATATAAAACAATTGAAAATTTAATATTCAGTGTTTACACTAAATGTAATGTCATTCAGACACTGCTCCAAATCTGTTAGAATAATAACAACTTTAATTTAGTTTCATAATACCTGGTTTTTGCACTTATTATTAGGCTGAATTTTGACATCCTCACAGGCTTCATCTGGTAACACCTTCCATCTGGACAAATCTATATGAATCAAATGTTTGGATATCATATATTAAAATATGAATTACTACATAATCTTTGTTTTTATCAAAACGAGGTTTACCATTGTCAAAAGAATCATCAGTCTTCTTGCCGTTGAAGTTTCCACAAAGTCCACAGGTCTCGCCTCGGTACGTTTCTTTAAGTTCAATCTGGGGAACGTCAAATTATAAAATGTATGATTATTGGGTTCAGATCGGGCCCTTTTTGTCCAACAGTGTCACAAATATGCTAACACTTTTATTTTTGAAAGTCCACAACTAGAGTATTAGTAGACTGTCCATTTAACATCTGCTAACACTTTATTATGATGGTCCCCCAACAGACATTCTTCTGACTGTTAGTAACTTTGCATGTCATCTTATTCTACTAACCCTAATCACAGCTGTCTATTATGTAGTACTAAGGCCACGTTCACACTGTTAGTTTTTTGGGATTGACAACCGCATTTACTTACAGGTGTGAGCCTCGAAATGTCCCCTTCACATAGCAGCTTACAGTCGTTTTTTGAATGCTGTCTGTATGAACGTGCAACGGGAGTCAAGCCTGTATTCCTTACCAGTAACCATAGCATTAGAGACCAAAGCAATATCTAAGGTGGTGACATCCATAAAAAAAAAGTATTACCACCATAGGCGGAGTTTAGGGGGTATTAGGGTTTAGGGCGTTTTGGGTAAATTAATTTCAATTTAAGCCCCTTATCCTCGCGAGTCGCGACTCATGATTCTCAACTTGTCTTGATAGAGAGGGCTCTCTTTTAGTTATTTTCCGGCTTTTCCAAGTTAACTGTTTGGCTACATCAAAAACAAGTTTCTCAGTTATGAGGAAAGTAGGAAACTGGCTCCAAACTTCAATGGCACAGATCTTCAATTTTCCTCTTTTCACTCACTTTCCTTCGTTTTTAAATAGCTTGTTAATACACAGTGCACATTTTACTTTCACTTTTAAATTAGCGGCAATTCGGCGTCAATTGCTTGAATCCCATTCAAGCAACAACAAAATACAACGTTAAACTCACTTAGCCTATAAATTAGTTGTAGAACTTTTATTAACAAAACGAATAAAAATAGCTTACACCATGCTATATGCTTAATATAAAATAACAAATAACTTAGGCTAGGCCTAAATACATTTTAAATAGCCTAGTATATAAAACTGAAAATCGGTAAACACCGTGGAACCAAATAAATGGCTATAAGAACGTAGAACGTTTATTAGCAAAACGAATAAGAAAGAAATTACACAAAGTAAAAATCAGCAAACACTGTACAACCAAACAAATGTTCAAAAAACTTGGAAAACCACCAAAGATAAACGGCAAAGTCAACAGGCTTTTCAACATAAAAACATTGCCAAACTTCCACCATCGTCTTGTCTGTCTCGCCTGACCTCACTCTTCTTGTCGGCAGAGGCGTAGCAATGGGGCAGGCAAGGCAGGCAAATGCCTGGGGCCACGCATTTTAAGGGGGCCCCCGACGACTATTTAAATAAACAGAAATTAAATTGCTATACCATGCAGCGACATCTCTCTATCCCCGCTATGAGGCCCTCTCTTTCATTACACTGATTACGCTTTTTG
>JAHKKF010511374.1:0-13457 GCA_019740295.1 Labeo calbasu
GTCCGGGGTGTAGTGCGACAGTCCGTGCGTGACAATAAGGTGGGAGCGACATCTGGTGGTGAGCGGTCCGCAGCTCACCGACCAGATCCGTAACACTGACATTAAATATGTATATGTAGCAGGAATATTATACATACATTTGCTTGTAGCTGCCAGGTTCTTGTCTGTGCTTCTTCCTTTTCTTCTTTCCCAGGGAAAAAAAGGCTTTCTGTCATTGGTCAGCTTTCGCGCTCATTTTTTTTACTGTATTTGAATTTACAGTAAAAGAAAAATACAGTATTTTAATGGCGCCCAGAGGATGTTTCCCATAATGCAACTTTAAAATACAGCAACATACTGTATAAGTGTTCTACACTAAAGTACAGTATATATTACACTTAAATACTGTGTAATTTACAGAAATCGCTAACAGTGCAAATTAAAGGTTGGTTTTAGTCTAAATAAAAGACTAGTAGCAGGACTGTAAAACCAATAGATGTGAAAAATGAAGAGAGTGCGCCATAGTTTGGGATAATTTGGGATAATTTTACTGTTGGCTGTTTCATATCCAGTCACTAGACCGCTGAATGCGCCTTTTAAATGGTTTTACGGTGCTTGTTGTTGTATTTTGAAACACAATCTCAATGTCTGCAATTGACATTATCGGAATTTAAAATAAAATGATCCCAAAAGAAATTACGGTGTGCGGTCAGTGAATCACTTTCACCGGCGGCGCTAAGGCAAAACCCAGTTACTCATATGAAACATTTTTCCGTGAATATTATGAGGCATGTGAGGTACAAAGCCTTTTTTTTAAATAAAAGAAATAATTGGTTAGCAGGCAAATGTTACATAGCGACTATGCTTTTGGATTAATGGCGTTGGAATCCATACATTTAAAGCAACATGCAGCTATGCGTTCTGTTTTGCCGGTTGGTCACGAATTTCCACAAACTTTATAATATTTATAGTTTCTTCTCCCAAATCCTCACCGCCACACCCTTTAATTTCGCAGGTTTATTTTCTTTTCATTCACTTTTAATCCGTGTTTTCGTATCTCTTACTGTGGTACACATGCGGGTGGGAAATAAAAGATTTTGTGGCAATGAATTAAGAATTTGTTCATAGGATATATTAATTCGTTCCCTCATTTTACAAATTAATAAATGAATAAATCATAGGAATAAATTGACATGTTGTAGAAATTAATTATATCCTGTTTGTGTCCCGCAGCCCTGTCAAAGCGCAGTCCAGCATATGAAAAAATTATCTGGGGAAATTATAATTAAACATGACTTAGTGACTAAAATTCTATTACTTTCCATGTTGAATGACTTTGTATTGTAGGGCTCTAGACTGTGACCAGAATTGTTGCATTTTAGATATTTTGAGAATGTGCGAATTAAAATTTGACATGGTCACATTTGTGCCAGCTCATGGCTTGTGATACTTGGACCGTTGGCTCCATAGAATTGAGATTTCACTGATCACGCAAAGAGGTGCTTTCGATGTGAGCGCTTCGGGTGTAGTCCCTGGTTTGTATTTGCTACTTCAGCATGAGGGGGATCATTTTACTGAGCGCGAGGCAAAAATTACCCGAATATTGGAAAGGACGGCTGACGGAGGATTTGGTTTTCAAGTAAAGTAAAAGACAGCTTCTTAAACCAGAGAAGATGAACATGTTGGTTTTCTTGGGCAAAAAAACATGCAAGCACTGTCACTGGTCAGCCGGTTTAGTTTTACTTTTCTTTTTGTTTTCATTTTGTTTTCAAACCTTGTTATCTATGCTATTTACCTCATGTTACAGAAGCTTTTTTTTATTTGTTTTATTTATTTGATTTCTCAGTGTTTGCTAAACGTTCTGTAATTTATTTGTCGGTATATAATACATGTCCTGTATGTCTATTATCTTTTCTTGTAAAACGTGACAACAAGATTGCCAATTCGAAATTTAGAAAATTCATTAAACTTGTAAACCGCACTCACTAGTTCTAGCTCTATTAGGTTTTTTACACTGCGCTTAACCCTGGGTTATTGTTGTTCTAAACACCGCTTTTAACCCCGGGTAAAGAAACGTTTCACACCTGTAATTTTAAAGCGGTGTTAGCACTGCTTTTTACCCGGGGTTATGAAACCCTCTTCTGGAGGAGGGTTAGCACCGCATTTGTGGTGTTAACCCTGCATTGCAGTGCAAAGTTTCTTGAGTGTGAAATGGAGCGTGTTTCCTTGTTGCTGCTGGATGCTTGGCAACAGACAGCCAATCAGAAATTGAGCAACAGTGTTGGGCAGTAATGCATTACTTTGTAACGCGTTACTGTAATTTGATTTTTTTTTTTTTTAGTAATGGAGTAATTTAAGGCATTATAATTTCCAAATGAGTAATTAGAGTATAGTTACAAGCATGCGTTACATCATTGCCGACAGAATGTGTTTTATCATATAGATTGTAACAAGGGTGTTGGCTAGCACACGCCACGTCCTCTGAGACCTACTTTGACTGAGCGCCTGTGAGGCGGATTCTACCAATGAAAACAGAAAGTCAGCATGGAGTACGTGTTCTGTAGCTGGAAATACAATCATTATTTTGAGTTTATTACTGTCAAAGGAAAGAACATTATTGTGCATTGTCAGAGGGGAAGAAAACCTTTTCAACTGTGAAAAACTATATATCCATTTTAAAACCCCTGAAAGGGCAGCACTGCACATTGAAACTTCTTGAGAATGTTCTGGGTGCGGAGAGCAACGCACCAACTTCCATTGTCTTTACATGAGTCTCTGCCCGCCCGCGCCCGCACTCGCACTCGCCCATCAAGTCTTGTCCCGCGCCGCTCTCTGTTGCGTCGACGCGCGGCGCCGGACAAGACTTGATGGGCGAGTGCGGGTGCGGGGCCGCGGGCGGGCAGAGATGCGATGTGCGGGATGCGATAGAATAAAATGATTTGCGGGACTCCCGCAAAATAGAAATATCTAAACAAAAAAATATATTAAACAAATGAATTGCAATTCATGTATTGCACAAAAGCAACAAGAACAACTAATATAAAACAAAAAGGATTAACACGCCTAAGCACAGGCAGAGTTTCTATTTATAATACGTGTTTGCAGCGGTAAACAATGCTGATTTCTGGAATGCAGTGGACAATCAGAGAATCACTCACTGCTTGAAATGCCGTGCAGTTTGCAACCATGCATGCAGCAGCCTACTGCTTTTAGTAAAAACAACAGTGGTTTGTGAATGTTGATGCTTTAATAACAAATATTTTATCGGGAGCGTTTATGCTGGGATGTTAATCAACACACAAACTTACTATTTCACGTAAATTTCGTGGATGTATAAAAAAAGTAATGTAACTAGTAATGTAACTTAAATTACTTTTGAAACAAAGTAATCAGAACAGTAATTTGATTACTTTTAAAAGGAGTACTCAGCAGTGTTGGGGAAAGTTACTTTTTATGAAAAGTAATGCGTTACGTTACTTTTTCGTTACTTTTTAAATCTGGGCAGGGCTTGCTTTGTTTTTAATATAAAACAATTCTAATGTAAAAGCCCTTTTACACCAAAAGTGAAATGAATTCACCTCTGGCTGAAAAAAAAGTGCATTTATGCAAGAGGTCACTCTTCAGGTATAAAAAAAAAAATGAAGCACAAATGTTAGTTTATCTAAAGTAATTTTTGCTTTTTAGTAGGGTTTAATTGCATCATCGAAGGTCAGCAGCAAAGACACTGGTTAATTAAATTTGATTAAATACATAAAGGATATTTGTTTTATTTAACATATTTACATATTGCAGGGTTGCGTCATATTCTGAGTTTGCATTTCACTGTTTTTATTCATTTTGAGGAATACCGAATCTGTTTTTTCAGAGAGGTTAATTAATGCATGTTCACATTTAGTCTAGAATACAGTAATATCATGTTTACTCACAATTTCCCAACAGGAGACTTGTCAATCAATAAATGGGAAAAAAAGTAACTGGCGTTACTTACTTATTCATTTTGAGGAATACCGAATCTGTTTTTTCAGAGAGGTTAATTAATGCATGTTCACATTTAGTCTAGAATACAGTAATATCATGTTTACTCACAATTTCCCAACAGGAGACTTGTCAATCAATAAATGGGAAAAAAAGTAACTGGCGTTACTTATTTGAAAAAGTAACTGAGATATTTTCTTAGAAATTCTAAAAGTAATGCGTTGCTTTACTAGTTACTTAAAAAAAGTAATATTATTACGTAACTTGCGTTACTTGTAATGCATTACCCCCAACACTGGTAATCAGTAATCAGTAATTTAATTACATTTTCAGAGTAACTTTCCCAACACTGTTGAGCAGCGAGGCTCATGTCATGTTAGTAACAATAAACGCGTGTCGTGTAAACAGCAGCCGGTGAGAGAAAAGTAAGAAATGTCAAAAGACGGAAGTATGAATTAGAGTGATGAGGAGACGGTATTATTCTTACAGTTAAGGTCAGAAAAGTCTATTCAAGACAAATTGGATGGCACAGACAGAAATAACTGATAAAAGAGTATTTAAGAAACGGATTGACTAATTAGCTAAGGCTGGGTATCATTTGACATTTTTTTAATAACTGGCAAGACGTGGAAAAAGCCGCGTAAACAGGTTGCCTGCTATTCATCCAATCAGTGACAGTGACACCGCAAATATGCAAATAAGAACGTTAACCCGTGGTTTAGGAATGTACAGTGTGAAATGTTTGTTAATGAATACCCAGAATTAACAGTTAATCCCAGATATAGTATGAGCAGTGTGAAACGTGATTACAGATAACCCAGGATTCCATTTAGGGGTTAAAAATTTCAAGCGTGAAAAGCCCTTATAGTGACACCAGTTCTATAGCGGTTTGGCCAAGCATTGCAATTTTGCATTTACTAGAATTCAATCAAATTTTCACAAATATTTTTGAGTTTGTCTGTCCTGTCCCATATTATTTCTTCTGCCTGGTCATGACATAGGAAGTGCACAGCCATGCATGCTCGCAGCTTAGAGAGAACATTAGACAGCAGCACAAAACGTTTCACAAAAAAACAAGGACTGTAGTCATAAAAAAAAAACTGTAGTCAGACAAAACAATCAATAAAAATAAAGTCAGAAAAAGCACTTACAGGATTCTTTTAAAACAGATTTCAAAGTACATTTAAAAGCACTAAAAGGTGGCAAAAACTCTAGTTTAAGTAAGCTTTTAAGTACCATACATGCTTTAAAATGATGCTTGAAATCTCTTTGGTTTCATAAAAAATGTATTAATATTTTTACTGTCTCTTGATTGAAGGTGGTCTATTGCCCCTTGAATGAAACTGTCCTTTCATAGGTATGGCAGAGGTGCCCCTCGATTTAGCGGAGGCCGCAGTGGTCCTCCTTCAGGGAAGTTTGGGAACCCTGGTGAGAGACTGCGGAAAAGACACTGGAACCTTGATGAGCTCCCCAAGTTTGAGAAAAACTTCTACAAAGAGCACCTTGATGTTACACGGAGATCAATGGTTAGTTGTGGGCATATTTGGGTTGTAAGATGTGTAGGGGATTTTTTTTTTCTTTCTAATCAACTTTTTTCTTTTTTTTTAATTACAGCAAGAAGTGGAACACTACCGCAGAGGCAAAGAAGTGACAGTGAAAGGCAGAGATTGTCCTAAACCAATCATTACGTTTCTTGAGGCAAACTTCCCCAGTATGTGAATTTAAAATTTTTTTTGTCAGTGAATATAGGGCTGGCCGATATGGGCTAGGTTTGTGCTGATAAATGATAGTATTGTGTATCAGATAGTCAAAGATAGCGCAGATGACTGATGCCTTTTACAGTATCAAGACAATTATTATTGTTGTTGTTGTCAGGCTAATATTATCTAATTAATATTAAGGCTGCATAGCAGACACTTGCGACACCGACACGTATAACGATTGTGGACTCTTCAATGAAAATGGGCCACATTTATGAAACCGGCCACATTTATGAAACCGTCCTTAAATCCAAGATGTAAACTTTAAAATTCATTTAAAATTCACTTTGTATTTTTAAAATGTTAGTTGGTAGGAAAGGAATGAACACCTGCTCCCTAACACACATAAATGGTGCTGTGTTTTTTTGTGGCAAATTAACAACACTGCATTTCGATGCACTACCATAATAATATTTCAAGTTCATTTGCCCTAACTTTTTTTTTTTTTTTCGGTAGCTGAGAGCTGGGTAAAATAGAGCACTCGTCACTGTCACGGTCCAATCATTGGATGAGGGGTGGGACAAATACTATACTAACCAACCATCCCATTTGTACAATGACTGAACAACAATGGAGAAGTTAATATTGTTGGTTACTGCACTTTTATATTCAGTAATAATCTTTAGAACAACATACTATTAATATGTTATGAGCGCCTGTTTTTTTTTTTGTTTTTTTTTTTTTTTTTAAAGCTGGTTAAAAACACTTTGCTAGACACAGGTTAATTTAATATTTATTTATTGTTAGGCATATGGCTTTATTTATTTATTATTTATTTTTATTTATTTATTTATTTATTGTTAGGCCTGTCTTTTTTATTGCATTTATGCAATATTCTGAAGACAAACCTAAGAAGGGATTCTAGAAGATTTCACTGTGTTCCTGGACACTTATGTAGTTGTAATTTATAGGCAGGGATTATGCTAATAATGAATAAGTGTGCATGTGTGTCCTATTCACGAATGCTTGAAATTTACTAACATACATATTTAACTATCAAATCTGATGTTTACAAAGCATTTATGAATCCGGAGGACAGTTTTTAGGAAAGGCTGTTTTACGGGCTAATTACCCAGAATTTACTGCTATTTGAATTGCAAAGTTATCTACGCACAACTGAGTGCTTGTTCTAAAAGAGATGCATCATTCTCATGCAGTAGTTGTTTTGTTGCTGTTTTTTTCTATAGCACATTAACAAAAAATAATAGCACTAATAACAGTATAATTATTATTATTACTAAATTTATATAATAACTTTCTTTAAACACAGCACAGTAACCACTTATTAATAAAAATCCATATGCAAGTTGTACATATATGTATTGTTGCATTCCAGATTATGTGATGGATGTGATCTCTAAACAGTCCTGGTCTGAACCCACACCTATCCAGGCCCAGGGATGGCCTTTGGCCCTCAGTGGAAAAGACATGGTTGGCATTGCTCAGACAGGATCTGGGAAAACCCTGGCTGTAAGTGTTAAGTGATTAATGTATTATTCAGAATGTATTCAAAGAAAGGTGAGTGATGCTGTTGCTAAGTATTTGCATATCTTTGTGCTCACAGTACCTGCTACCAGCCATTGTACATATCAACCACCAGCCTTTCCTGGAACATGGTGATGGCCCTATTGTAAGCAAACTATCACATTTTGGACCCCCCCCTCCCCCTCCCCCTCCCCCTTCCCCTTCCCAGACTTCTGTGTGACTGACTTCTCCAGGTTCTTGTGTTCTTATTATCTTGCTATATAGTGCTTAGTGCTAGCTCCCACTCGTGAACTGGCGCAGCAGGTGCAGCAGGTTGCTGCTGAATATGGAAGAGCTTCCCGCCTGAAGTCCACTTGTATATATGGTGGGGCACCCAAAGGACCTCAGATCAGAGATCTTGAAAGAGGTATTGTGATCTTCTGTAAATCATCATTTTTATGTTACTGTTTATTAGGGGTGTAACAGAACGCATATTCGTACTGAACGGTTCACAAGGTAAATTCCAAATGGAAGTGATCATCCCTATGGCCTACTCCTTTCGATATATATATATATATATATGTGTGTGTGTATATATATTAGGGGTCTCCTACTTTTTGAGAGCTACTTTTAAAAAATAAAAGTGGCTGAGAGCTACCCATGTTATACAATACTTAAATCTCTTCAATGTATAATTAAAACTGTAATGCATAATATAACATGGTATAATACATGTTAAAATGTGCTGGAAATGTTCAAAAAGTACAGATACACACAGTTAAATCATTTCAAGTTTTATGTTGAAAACTAAAAAAAGCTATGCACTTTTGGTTTGCATGAACATTGTAATAAAAACAATAAACTAACAAGTAACAAGTAATAAATATGTTATCTACTGACATGTAATACTTCATCATAGCACCTGTTAGTGGGTGGGTTATATTAGGCAGCAAATGAACATTTTGTCCTCAAAGTTGATGTGTAAAAATGGGCCGCATAAAATCCACAAACATAATTTGAGTGAGTCTGAGCAAGTTTGACAAGGACCAAATTGTGATGGCTAGATGACAGGGTCAGAGCATCTCCAAAACTACAGCTCTTGTGTGGTATTCCCAGGCTGCAGTGGTCAGTATGTATCAAAAGTGGTCCAAGGAAGGAACGGTGGTGAACCGATGACAGGGTCATGGCCACGGCTCTTTGATGCATGTGGAGAGCGAAGGTTGGCCCGTGTGGTCTGATCCAACAGACCAGCTACTGAAGCTCAACTTGCTGGTTCTGATGGAAAGGTCTCAGAATACACAGTGCATCTCAATTTGCGAATGGGGCTGCATAGTGCAGACCAGTCAGGGTGCCCATGCTGACCCCTGCCCAACGCAGAAAGCGCCAACAGTGGACACCAGAGTATGTGAGCGGAGGGGAGTGGGAGCGGAGCGCGGAGTGGAGCGGTGTGATTTTTAATGGAGTGAGGAGCGGAAATTTCGTTTTGTTTGGGAGCGTCGTGGTTTTTACTCGCTCCCAGAGCGCTACAGTATCACTCCATCATGAGTATAATTCATGACAAGGACCCATAATTTAACTGCATATTTAACAACTTGTCAAACGTAGCCTATTTAGCTAGCTTGATAGAGATGGATCACTCAGATCAGAAAGAATGTGAAGATTAGGATGACGGCAATGGACATTAGCAGAAAATTATAGTTTTCAATGAATTAGTTTGTTCCTTCAAGATACTGAATACTTTCAAGTAAAAGCGTGATTTAAACAAGTGCAATACGTATTCACACGCAATCGCTCAATAATGCATTCAAACAAATGTAAACTTATTGTGGTGCTTCATCTGTATCCGATTTCGAATGAGAAGAAATCTGTAAGAAATGCAGCGATCTGTACGTAAAATAACAGATGAAATGTACTGTTATTTTCATCACAAACATTTGCACTGCAAAAAGCAGCAATTATACCTTTTAATGCTGACAACCATGTTAGTTTGGCATGAGGAAAAAAATTTGCACACTAGTGTTCCAATAAGCCTCTTTAAAACTATCTTATTGTTTTGTTACTGTCATTTTCTTCTTTTATTATACGTTATGAACAGAACTGTGGTATGTCAAACATACTGAAATAGCTTAGACGCGGAGCAAAGGCGGAGCGGTGTTTCTGGTATCAGTGAGCGAGGAGTGGAGCGGGAGCGGGAAACGGTGAACCTGGAGTGAAGCTGGAGCGGAGCGGTTATAAAATGCTCGGAGCGTGGAGGGGAAACTATTGTCGCTCCATTCCGCTCACATACTCTGGTGGACACGTGAGCATCAGAACTGGACCACAGAGGAATGGAAGAAGGTGGCCTGGTCTTAGGGCTGCACGATAAATAAAATGGCAATCATGATTAATCAAAAGCTGCGATTGTCATGCATATCTTTCAGTGAAGCACAGTTGTGTGATCAGCAGTAAATCTCCATCCGAAGGCCAGAGGGTGCTCTTGCATGGAAACCACAAATCATTTTAATCTCCAATCAATTTAGATAGTTTATTAATGCTTCACAGACCAGCAGAAGACACTAACCAGTTTTAAAATCCAGTCGTGCTGATGGGCAACATTGTAACACTGCGTTACAATCTGCGCGCTATTATTAAAACTATGTTATTCTATGACATTAGCGATGTAATTTTCACTATTTACTTTTATGGATTTTAATAAGAAACCACAGGAAACAGGTAGATAAAGACTAGCAATCAATGTTTAATGTTCAGAAATTATTATTTCAAGAAATGTACAGCTTTTTGTCTCATTTATGTGTCTCATGTTCTATGAGAACTGTGTTTGAAGGGAGGGGAGTGTTTTTTCTACAACAGGGGTCACCAAGCGTTATCCTGGAGGGCCGATGTCCTGCAGAGTTTACCTCCAACTTACCTCAACACACCTGCCTAGAAGTTTCAAGTATACCTGGTAAGACCTTGATTAGCTGGTTCAGGTGTGTTTGATTAGGGTTGAAGCTAAACTCTGCAGGGACACCAGCCCTCCAGGACCGGGTCTGGTGACCCCTGGTCTACAATGTACCCCACCTACGGGGCATGTTGTCAAATTCACTTCCTTTCTTTTGAGATAAATAACGAAAAACCTATACACTGTAATTATGAAACAAAGTGACATTTGTACTAGAGAAGTGTGAAATTAACGTGGATAAAACATTATTCAAATCACAAATAATGCTTCTGATGAAAAAGAATGGGTTGAATGTTAACCACCAACGTGCGACCAGTGGGTAGAATGAGTCTAGAGCCCTGCCTGCCACAAAGCAAAAATGGTTAAGGAACGGTTTGAGGACCACAACAATGAGTTTGAGTTGTTGACTTGTCCTCCAAATTCCTCAGATCTCAATCCAGTCAAGCATCTGTGGGATGTGCTGAACAAACAAGTCAGACCCATGGAGGCCCCACCTTGCAACGTACAGGACTTAAAGGATCTGCTGCTAACATCTTGGTGCCAGATAACCACAGCACACATTCAGGGGTCTAAGGGAGTCCATGCCTCGACAGGTCAGGGCTTTATTATTTGATCAAAAACACAGAAAAAACAATAATACTGCAAAATGTTATTACAATATAAAATATAAAATTTAGTTTTTACAATATACTTTAAAATATAATTTATTCTTGTGATGCAAAGCTGAATTTTCAACAGCTGTTACTTTAGTCATGAGTGTCACATGATCCTTCAAAAGTCATTCTAATATGCTGATTTATTATTAGAATTATCAGTGTTGGAAACAGTTGTGCTGCCAAATATTTTTTTGGAACCTGTGATTCTTTTTCAGGATTCTTTGAATATCAAGCTAAAAAGAACAGCGTTTATTCAATCTATGCTAAATCTGTGCTATCACTTTAAAAACTTTACCAACCCCAAACTTTTGAACAGTAATTTATATTGTTAGAAAAGATTTCTGGGTTAAATAAATGTTCTTTTTAACTTTTTATTCATCAAAGAATCCTGAAAAAAAGTATCACAGGTTCCAAAAAATATTAGCAACACAACTGTTTCCAGCACGGATAATAAATCAGTATATTAGAATGATTTCTGAAGGATCATGTGACACTTAAGACTGGAGTAACAGCTGATGAAAATTCACATTTGCATCACAGGAATAAATTGCATTTTAAAGTATGTTATAATAAATATATTGTAATAACATTTTGCAGTATTTTTTCTGTATTTTTGATCAAATAAATGCAGTTTGATGAGCATAAGAGACTTCTTTAAAAAAACATTACAAGTCTAAGTCATCGTTATTTGAGCGGTAGCGATATGGGAAAACCTATCGGATGTCACACTGGGACGTTTTTGGGAAATTCAAAAAATAGGTTGAATGTTAATTTTTTGTTTGTTTGTTTTTTGTTTTTTTAGGTTTTCATTAAATTATTATTCTATAACATCTTGTCTATTATCTATGATATCATGTTTACTTGTTTAGTGCAGAAAAATAGCAATTTAGTCTGCGCCGATAGCCTTGTGGTTAGTGTGCCGACATATGCAGCGCAACTGCGCTCACGGCGACCCGAGTTCAATTCCTTTCTTGAGGTCCTTTGCCGATCCTGCTCCCTTCTCTCTGCGTAATGCTTTTATTGTCATCTCTCCACTGTCCTCCCTGAATAATCAAGTAACAAATTATTAACCTATCAAAATAAACCACGTAATATATTTAATAAAGGTGAATCAGTGCACATGCCCCACCAGTCCTGTATAAACTAAGGCGTTTTAACTTTTAAAGTTTTAGCTTTTAAAGTTTTTATATATATATATATATATATAGTGAGATGGCAGAGCGCAAGAGAACAACGCAGTCTGAAGTAGCTGCTCACTTAACTATCTTACTCGTCTCAATCTACTCAATCTTGATATCAGTGCCCTAAAACAATGTCATAATGGACTATTTCTCATCCAGAGATAAAGGATCAGGTGAAGTTACTAAAGAGGAGGAGTCTGATGACAGTTTTGATTATGCACAGTGTGCGAAGAGTTGAGCTGCGCTCACTTTTCTAAATGTGAACTACAAGATACAGTATTCGTGCTATCTAAATATACAAGGAGTGATCAAAAGTTCAGAGACTATGCACATGATAAACAATGGAAAACTGTCCTCTTCAGGGTAACGTTAGTCTGTTTGTGTAATGATACAGTATAGCGCTCTTGACAGACAGCTCTCGTTAAACCTGTGAAGTGAAAATGAAACCCGTCTCACTTTTTCTCAAAATTCCATTCCTGAAAATCATAGCTATCAGCCAACTTAAGATAGCCATTACATTCAAGCTATGGACAAAATAAAAACAGTTTTGGAAAGGCTTTCATATAGTATCAAAACCTAAAAAAGGTAAAGTTTCACCATGTGTTGGGTTTTCCTAGATCACATCACAAATTTTAACTGGGTCAACTGTATATTTTTGCATTTTCATAAGCGGCATCTACTGTTACATTGTGAATTTTTTTTTTCATTCATCCTGTCTGCCATTTTTGTTTAGATCAATAATTATATAATCCTTTAGAATTCTGACTCATACTTTTTTTTTTTTTTTAAATGGTTAAAGATTGAAATGTAAGCTTCATCATTGTATAAAAGTTATTGTGTCAAAAATCTGTACTATTTGAAAGTTGTTTAAATTTATGTTTACAGTCATTTTGTGCCCAGGGGTGCTCAGACTTGGTCCTGGAGGGCCGGTGTCCTGCAGAATTTAGCTCCAACCCCAATTAGACACAATTGAACCAGCTAATCAAGCTCCTACTAGGCATACTAGAAACTTCCCGGCAGGTGCGTTGAGGCAAGTTGGAGCTAAACTATGCAGGACACCTGCCCCCCAAGACTGACTTTGGGCACCCCTACTATAGACATTGCCCTACTCCCCCACTGTATGAACTTTATTTGTGCAGATATTAAAGCCTTAAATTTGATTTTAAAGACCCTGCAGATGTGTTAAGAATACTTCCATACAGTTCTACACCTTTTTTCCTTTGTTTTAATTCTGTACTTTCATTAAACAGGTGTTGAAATCTGCATCGCAACCCCTGGCCGATTGATTGATTTCTTGGAGGCCGGGAAAACTAACCTACGACGCTGTACCTACCTGGTCCTAGATGAGGCCGATCGTATGCTGGACATGGGATTTGAACCTCAAATCCGCAAAATTGTTGATCAGATTCGTGTGAGTTCTTGCGAAAATTTCATTCCCATTTAAACAGTATGAAATTTTCATAGTAATTACAGTATTGCCTCAGAAGGGGGGGGGGGGGGG
>JAHKKF010511376.1:0-14540 GCA_019740295.1 Labeo calbasu
TTCAGCGGCTCAGATGTCGGGAGTAAATGACGACCACTATGTTCATTATTACATCCAGCAACACAACACCTCAATCGCTCAATCTGAGATATTCTTGTGTAACTTACATCCCTGCTCCGGCATCGAAACAAAGAGGGCGGACCGTGACGGCTGATTCAAGGTAAATCGCTCATGTCAATCAACTATGGTGGGAGCGGCATCTGTCGGTGTGACGCCTCAACGACAGGCATCTGAGAAAGGGGATAATATTTTTACAGATTAATTAAAAACCGCTGCATGGATTTTTATCATTATAGGGGAGATTTGTACATACACTGCCAACACACATTAATGTTCAAACAACATGAAAAAGTGAACTTAGCATCCGATGACCCCTTTAAGAGGAAGTGCCATTCTACCCTATCAAAGGCCTTTTCTGCATCTAAAGATACAATTATAAACGGTGGTTTGTTTGTGTTGGGTAAACTATTATAGAAATCAACTATGTTTATTAATCTTCTGGTATTTTCTGAGGGGTGTGTCCCTTTTATAAAGCCAGTCTGATCTGGTTGTATTAGGGTTGACATCACTGATTCTAGTCTACCAGCCAGAGCTTTACTAATGATTTTTAAATATACATTAATTAGTGATATTGGACGGTAGTTGGAACATTGGGTGTGATCTTTGTTTGGCTTTGGAATGAGAGAAATGTAAGCAGTATTCATATGTTGAGGTATTGTTCCTGTTTCATAAAATTCACAAATAGCGTTGAAAAATATGAATGACAGCAATGACCAAAACTGTTTATAGAACTCCGCTGGGAAACCATCTGGACCAGGTGATTTATTATTTGACATATGATTAACTGTATGATTTCATGCGAGTCTCTTCAGACCTTAGAACCGTACATGAATTATGAGCTTCTAGAATGTTTGACCTCCTAACTGAAGATCTTTTTTACAAATATAAATAAAAACAGTATAAACAAAAAACAGATTACAATAAACGAAAACAGACTACATGATGATATCTGAACTATCAATATGTTGTTAACATAAACCAATAACATTTTCTCTTGCTGTTTTTGCTATTCTCTGCTTAATTTGAGCCAAATCACCCAACTAAAGCAATCGCTTATCACCATAACAGTGACATCAACATCTAAACCTCTTTTAATCTCAATAATACCTTTTGTAAATGTATGACAGACATAAAGTCAATCTTGTAGCGTTTGGACCAATCAGACACACAGTTGTTCATTTGATTTACTAAATCAATTCTTCATTAAATTAACAAATAATCACAGACCCCCTCACCCAATCCACAACACTGGCTTCCGGGTTGTCTCCAATTGGCCACCAGGCCCCTGGTTACCATGGCAACCAGGATACCTGGGCCAGATCAGATCAACTTTACGACCTACAAGTATGTAGAGAGAATCTTCCCCTACTTAAATCTCTCTAAAACAGAAATATGCTGCTATAGAAATGACTACTTTTATTCAGTCACAGACAAACCTATCCTTGACCTTCCTATCACACATAGCCCCAGGTCATTGTGTATAGTATGACCGCCTTGTATTGTGTTTTTCATTGTATTCTGTTATATGCATTTGTTATGATAGATCTCTAGTGTAGTATAACTCACCTATGCCATGTTTGGTCTCTTTGAATTCGTATTTTGATTATCTAAATGATGGTGTATATTATATGTTGATACCTATGCAACATATTAGTATTTTAAAAATCCTTAGTAGTTTTTGCATCAACAACCAATCGAATGACATATGCAAAATACCATGCTCACAGACAAAGAGTCGTAAACTTTCCCTCCAAAGGTGAAAGTTACTATTGGTTCATGGACCTCCTGGAGGTGTAGCCCTCCAGAGAACTTACAGGCATCAAATGAGTGATTGCCCTTTTCTTCTTCCTGTTCTTTCTCTTCTAAAAAATCTTCCGATTGCTGCCCGTGTGAAAGGACTCATGGGGAGCCTGACTCGGCACAGGGTGTGTCCGGCAGGCCTCAACATATAGAGCTGTGGCTCTCGACCACAAAGAGTCAGACTAATAACACTGGACTTCATTTTCACTCAACCCTGGAATTCATCCTCATGGAAATGCTCTTAAACAGACATTTCTCGCTTCTTCTGCATGTTTTCTTTTTAGTTTCTTTACTCTCACATGAGTGACTCGCCTCAGTCAGTCATTGGTTCTTTTAGAGACTACGAGGATGAGGAGGATGAGCTAGAACTTGTGGGGACTTCTCTAAGTTGCTCCAGGCCTTGCGGCCTTGTTTTTCCATTCCCCAAAGATCACAGGACTTCAGCTGGGTCTCACTCTCTCAGCTCTTGGTTCTTTTTCAATTTTCACATGGGAAGAAACTCCCAGTCACCATCGAGTCAGGACATCTTTGGAGTTCATCACTCTTCGGACCCAGAAGAACGTGATCGAGATTCCAAAACCACCACTGCTCCAACCATCAAGACTTTCACCCGAGACTGCATTCAGACACTTGTTCATCGACCAAGACAATGCAGGTATCGTACAATTAACTAAACAAAACAGAGGTTTAGTATAAGCTGTAGACAGCACTGATGGTTTCACTCAGGTGGTTAACTGACTCTTTTCATAGCTTCATTTACTTGTCTCTCTCTAACTGCTTCTCACTGACCCTTCTCCTATGTATGAGTGCTTTTATGTTTGTTTGTTTAGATTAGTTATGTGTTAGTCCTTTGTTAATAAAACTCTTGTGCACAAATTACATGAGTGTTGATTCTGATTCTGCCTTGTAAATTAATGTCCCTTTATGATTCTGATGCGAGCTACATGCTCTAATGCAACAGTACTTTAAGAAATTAAAGTACTGACATTTTCTGTGGCCAAGAAAATGTAATTTCTTAGAGTTGATATGAAATTATATGGAATGTTCGCTGGACAGACAGATTAGTTGATGGAAAATTAATTCTGCTACAGTTACTACTGGCAGCTGATATAAATAATGGTAATTAATCATAATTAATTTTAATTATTTATATACATTTCCCTTTTGAGCTAAATCGCTACAATCTGGTTTATAATAAGTGAAGCTGGTAATGCTGTTTTTGGAGTTATTTAATGAAGTTGAGCTTCATCAAACAAAGGCTGGGTTTTTAGTTTCAACCAAAATTTGACAGGTTTTGCACAAAAGTTGCTCCTGTGCAAAAGTTGCTCCTGAAGGATAGAGCAGTGCCAACGGTTTGTGATCCAACTACACCTGCAGAAGAAGTATGTAGCATACTGTATATATAATCTTTGCAAAGTGCCTTTTCTAATAATATGCTTGATAATATGGTTGATTAATTCATGTAGGACGCCACTGAAGGCCTCGGTGTGAAATTCATGGCCTATCACTGATACATTATAATATATAACTAAATATGTCACAGTTTTTCCAATGTATGAAAACAGAAATTCATTATGTATTATTCAGTATATTGTAATATATTTACACAAGCATTTGGTTTATTTGGGATTCTGACCATTCACAATATAATACCAGCTTTCCTCTGACTGCTATAACTGTTCATTTAAAAAAAACACATGCATAATAGTAAAAAAGGCTAGCAAAATATCTGATCATTGTTACCATCTGAAGATGCTGAATTTAGGCCACAATGCAATAACAACTTCATCTAACCAAAACGTTTTTCACAGTTATTACTATCACAAATGTGCTTTAAAAACACACTGTTTCAGTAACCTCACAAAAACAAAAGAGTCATAAGCCCAAAGCAAACACGTATCTCTACAATGGTGACTTCAAACTTTATTTAAGTAAAACCTCTGTTAATTCTCAAACAGAGGATTTGTATAAAAGAAACAAAGTCAGACTGGTTTGTAATAAGTGAAGATCTAGACAGGTCTGTTAGTGTTCCATGTTCTATTGGGATTTAAAGGGTTTCTGTTGTCTGAGTTTTGTGGGTCACCATTGTGCTGAAGAGTAGAGTCTGTGGTTCAGTCCAGGAGAAGACAAAGAAAGAAAAAAAAAAAAGTAGAATGAGAGATTGAGATTACTTGTACCTTAATTTTACAGTTTTTGTTTGCCAGTTGCTTCTGCCAGTCATTGACCATTTAAAAATATATATATATATATATTTAACCATTATTTCCATTAATGATAATTTTAATAATAATATTTTTTTCTTCTTTTTTAAGGGCATGCAGTGTGTATAGGGAGTTAATCTACCAAAAATAAATGACTTCAGGAGATTTAAATGATCAAACAAGTAGATCATTTTATTTGTCAGGTAAATATATATCATGTCAATTACACAATTAAACAAATATATTCAGAAATGCTAAATTCATGACATCAGTTGCTCAAAGATGAATCTAGGAGTTGAATATGCATATCTGACAGTACGAAAACACAGCAGTTGTGAGTGTTCTGAGTGAAGGACTTAAGACACTGAGTTTTGAGTCCTTCTAGTTAAATCAGAAATATACTCCAGATTAGAACAAAATAACTGTAAACATTTACTGTCCAGACATTTGTGGAATTTGATTGGGTCTATCCAACACCCAAAAATGAGAACAGAATTGTCCTGCTTTCAGTCCAGGGGCGTAGCCACGGGTGTGCCAGTACCACCCACAGTGGCAGCTGGCACACCTAAAAATAGATGCTGAAATATATTTATACCCTAATTTTTTTTAATAATGGTAATAAACATGGGTTGTGCTAGGGAGGGACAGCTGCTTCAGCACCCCCAAAAAAGACCAAAGCATGCTCATAGCACCCACACACATAAAACATGAAGTACAATTAAAAAAACTGACTCATTACGCATGCATAACTTGTGCATTCCAACGTAACGTGACATGAAAAATCAGGCGCACTTTTTGAAATTTCACAGCATTTTATTTTAAAAACGGAAAGTGCCAAGTAGGCCTGCCCCCAACTAAAGATTTTTCTAGTCAACTACTCACATGTTTATACTAAATTGATTAATATAAAAACCTACTAACCATCAGGCGTATACTGACATCTGGCCCAGCTCTTGGCCAAACAAGCAGTTACACTCGGCCCAAGTGCAGCAAAGAATTACGGCCCTTGAGTGGCCCAGATCTGGACTACAGACATGAGCCACACATGAGCCATAACTGGACCAAATCACAGCCAAACAGTAACTTCCCAGATAGCAAGCAACCATTGAATCAATGTTAAAAATAGTTGATTTGTCAATGTTAATGACATTGAATTAATTAAACTTTTTTCAACAAAGCACCATTGTTGTGATTGGTGTTTGCTTTAGTTGGGCTCCTCTTTGTACTTTAATATTAGATTTTTTTTTGTAACAATGTGCTAAAATGCATTGGCTGAGGAAATGAAAACTAAGGTTCTCTGGGCTCTGATAGCAGTGGCTATAATCATTGTGAGGTTATTTTGAATAATGCCTCTCAAATTATTATTGTTTTTTATTTTTAATTTTTTTTAAACGTGTGATGCTACAATGTAAGACACAAGCAGCTACTATACTTCTATAAATTAACAAATATAATAATAATAAAAAAAAAAAAAATTAATCGCTGAATCAATTAGACATCAAGAATCAGCGTATGAAACCCAACAATGGTGACAATCAGCAAAAGCAAATTTTATGCAGAAATGCATGCTGGGTATCAACATAGTAAAAACTCCTTCATGTTCCCAGCATGCATTGCAGTTGATCTGTTTATCTGAATTAGTCTGATGATTGTCACCATTGTTGAGGTTTGTATGATGAGTGTTGATGTCTAAATCTTTCTATGCATTACAACAGGTTGCAATAATGAAAAAGCACTGCATTGTCAAACTGCACTCACCACAAAGAGTGATCTACTTCAACATTTATTTTTTTTTTTTTAAGTGCTTGTTTTGAAGCAAGATCAAGAGCCCAACTAAAGCAATTACTGATCACAGTAATGGTGGTTTGTTGAAATTTTAACATTTTTTCAATATTATTTCAATATCATTAACATTGATTCAATGGTTGCTTGCTATCTGGGAAGTTACTATTTGGTTGAGATTTGGTCCAGTTATGGCTCATGTGTGGCTCATGTCTGTAGCCCAGATCTGGGCCACTCAAGGGCCGTAATTCTTTGCTACACTTGTGCCGAGTGTAACTGCTTGCTTGGCCCAGAGCTGGACCAGATATCAATTGCTATGTTCTGCACTCAAGCACGCGCATAAGCCATGCACTGGCAAAAGTAATGATTGTGAATGTGTTGGGGGAAAAGAAAAAAAATTAATTATTTTTTTTCACTCAAAAAAGGGTTTACTGAGCATATCAGGAGATTTTACTTTACTGCCAGACATTTGACCGTTTTTTGTCTTTTGTTTTACAGTCGAGGTGCTTGATCATTAAATTCAGGAAATAGCTGTAAAATAACAGTGTTTGTCAGCTTATTTAAATCAGGAGATTTTACTTTACTGCCAGTCATTTGACCGTTTTATCATCTAACGGATTTGTTATTGTATTAATTACAGATTTTTTTTTTTTTTTTTTGTAATTTTACATACATTTGTTTGTAATTTAAGAAAACAGCAAACATACTGTATAAAGTTTTTCTGTATAAAAAAAATGTGAATTACTGTAATTTGTCATTAATGTCATAATACTTAAAATAACAATGAAATAGTTAATTTAGAGATAATTTTACAGAGTTTCGACTGCAATTCAAAATACAATAAAACCTTTTTTTTTTTTTTTTTTTTACAGTGTAGGCTACTTGCAGACAATAAATCCTCAAAATTTAGGCTACATTACACACAACCACGTTTACAGGATAATTACCTTATTTTCTTTAAATACAGTTCTTAATACAGCATATTTTACAGTTTAAACATCAAGCGTATGTGAACTTTTAAACTGCTTAATTTATGTGTTAACACCTATTATGCGATAAAGCTTATTCTGTAGCCTACTAAATGCAACATGCTATTTTTTTCCCCCTATTTTCTTTCTTTCTTTCTTTTTTTCTTTTTTTTTTTGTCAGCTATTAATATCTTGCAGATTGTGCAAGTTGTATAAAGTTGTATTTGCAAATAAAGTGAAAATTAAATGGAAAGTTAAGTGTCTATTGCGGCATCAAATTTTTTGATTGTTGGTGGCCATCTTGAGGAGCGAGAAAGCTTTGGAAAATGATGAGGACGTGATTAGATTAGATTTTTTTTTTCTTGTGTTCAGTTCAATTTTGAATTCTGTTAGCAGATTCACATTATTTACATCTTTGAGAGATAAAATAAAGGATTGCCTATGCTCAGTAAACCCTTTTTTGAGTGAATTATTTTCACTAATGGAGCAGCATCTGTTTTGCTTTTGCATCTTGGCTTTTCAGATTTGATTATTTTTTACCATGGTTGACAATATCTTTCCATTTTTGTTTGCCAAAAGCCACCAGATACTTTAAAGCTCCTTTGTTCTTTCTCTCTTCTCCAGCTTTCCTCAGATCCTCCAGGTTATTCATCCAGTCATCTTTTCCCTCCTCCTTCAGTCTGGGGATCAAGAAATCCAGATGTTGAAGAGTGAAAGCGCTGTCTGATTTTAATGTGATCTTAGAGAGACTCGTGATGATCATATAAGCTTCATCCAGCAGTTTGGACCTTTCTTTTTTAATCTCCACCAGTTTGTCTTTCAGTGTTTTTTCTATTTTTGTTTTACCCTCAGACTCTTTCACAATACTTTCATGTTCCTTTTTATAATTTTCAAAGTCTGTTTTTTCAAAACTGATTTTAGACTTTTCATCAGTGCCTTCATACTCCTGTTTGAGCTTATCAAATGTCATAATGTCTGTTTTTGTCTTCCTCACATATTTTTTGTTCTCTTTGACGTGTTTACTGTAATGACATTTCCTTGTACACACAGTGCAGCGTTCATTTTTCATGACCGAGCAGTTTGAGAGATCTTTTGCCCACCAGCAGCCCCATTCGTGGCAGTTTTCCTGACAGTTGGAGCAGCAGGTTGCCATACTGTTCCACCACCATTCATTTTCAATTAGGACCTTTTCTTTGAAACTTTTGGTGACTTTAAACTGAAAGTTTTCACATCTCTCAATCTTGTCTCTGTTCTGTCTGAGGGCTTCTTGAATCTCATTCAGTTCTTCAGTTTTTGACTCTTTTTCAGAGATTCGTTCCACCAGATTGTTGACACAGGCCTCAAGTCGTCTTCGCTCTTTCAGAACATCTAATGTCATCTCAACACTTTTTCTATTCTTTTCATCCAGAAGTGTGAAGAACCGATTCATGCTTCTCTCTCCCATTTCCCAGGCTGATCTGTTTGTGTGGTCATACTCATCATCCCTTTCGTCTTTCTGCCGGTTGTTGAATAAGAAGTGAACAGGTTTGTTTCTCTCATCTCTTCTGCAGGGTATTTCTGCTGTGTTAATGGCATTAAGAGCATCTGTCGGACGTCCTCCATCTGAATATGTGAGTAGAAACACTATGTTCTCCTCTATATCTCTACCAAACAGAGACAGAACTGAGTGAAAGATGTAAAGTTCTTTTTCAGAGAGTCGATTCTGAGACGCTTTCATCACAAAACACACTGCATCAATGTAATGAATCCCATCCTCATCTGAAAATAATTTCATCAGATACTCAGAAATCTCTCTGTCTTTCTCGTATCCCTCAGTGCCTCCGAATCCTGGAGTGTCAATAATGGTCAGAGATATTGGGTTTTCTTCAACAAACGCCTCATAAACAGTGATCTCAGATGTCTGGGATTGTGATTCATCTATATTTTCAGTTTTGTCTGTGATTTGATAAAACTCTTGATGATCAAACTTCACTCCCAGTAAGTAGTTGATCATGGTGTTGATGATGGTTGTTTTCCCAGTGCCAGTTTCTCCCACCATCAGAATAACTTTGTTCTGCTTGTTTTTGTCTCTTCGTCCATATGTCCACTGTCTGACCTTTTTATTAGTCCCATCAATGTATTTTTTTTCTGTGTTCAAACAATAAAACGCTGGAGGACCTGTATTAATTAGTATGATATTGTCACGTAATCTGCAAAAGATTGATTAAACTGATTTAGCATCAACATTTTGAAATCAAACAGGTATTTAATAACCTGCCTATGAGGAGGACAAACAATTTGCGGTGGCACAACCATGGTTGTTTATCAACGCTAAAGGTGTTTCAGTTTTAATGATTTTTTAAACCTATACATTTTGTTTATTTATAATCAACAATAGTGGACAATCACATTTCTGTTCATACACAAAATTATTCTGAGCGAAATTAATAAATGCAAAATAGCATTCACTTACGCCATACTAAGAGGTTCATCCAGGCTTTTGCGCCGTTCTGTTGTCATTCTTTCTGTGATTTAAGAAAACTCTGAGTGAATAAGTGAATGCATGTTTCATTTGCATACATCAGATTGTTACAAAATGCAAGTAGGGGTTCGTAGGGGTTTGGGGTGAACAGTCCCTTTAACAAAATATAAAATTCAGAGGTTTCCTTTATCTTATGACATATAAGAGGATGGTCTGAATATTGTGTTATCTACGACGTCACACAGGCAAACACATTTGCATGTGCCTTCCTCCAGAGCAACACACAGACCGATAATTATACAGTATATCATCACACCATAGGCCCTGCTTACTCCAGCTAACACATTTTTGTTTTTTTTTCTCTTCACATTTTCCATTAAAGTTCGGTAAAGGCATCAGAATAGCACGTCTATTTGCAGTACATCTTTTTGTATATGACAGACAAATTTCTGCCTCTGTTTTGACTCCTTTACACATTTTATAAGCTCATCACGAGTTCTCAGCTGGCAGAAGTGGGACTTTCAAGTCACAAGCAAGTCTCCCAAGTTTCAAATCCCAAGATAATTATCCCGAGATAATTAAGTGATGATTGTGCATTAGTGATGAACAGCTGCTGTTATTAAGAATTACAGAGGATCAGATGTTGATGTTTTAGTGGTTAAAATTATGCCATCATTATTGAGATCAGTGTTTGTTTTAGTTGGGCTCTTGACCCTTGACTTCCTGTTTTAGATTTTTCTCTGTAACAATGCACGTGCTGTTCACTGAGGAGTTATTAGCTGTATGATGAGATAATCATCATGAGCTGGTTGGATTAAAATAGAAACAGTTTTCTTTCTTTCTATGTTTAGGATTTGCATAATCAACTTTGTGAAACTACACTCAAAAAAATGATTCTTTAAACCTACTTAATTCAATTATGGACAGTGGTTCCACACAACCAAATTGTTTTTGATGAACATGAATGGAATTTTTTGAATCTATGCAAACTCTTTGTGTTGTGACAACACAGCTGAATGAGGAAGAATTTCTGTGAAATAGTAATGTCCAACCAACTCAATTTATTCATGTCCTTGTAACTTAAACCGATTAAGTTCAATGAACATGTTCTGGTTTATTAAAAACTGGCCAAATGTGCTTCACTTTATCAACATAAGGAGGTTTGTTTCAGACAACTCATTTAAATTATGGACAATTTATGCATTTAGATAACCATAACCAACCCATGAAACTTCAGCAGTCAAAATAAAAAAAAAAAAAAAAAACTACAATATAATAGTAAAGAATTATTTTAGGTTCATGTAAAACATAAGTAAACACCTCTATTATTCAGAGACACGCAGACATCAAGAACCAGCATATGAATCTCAACAATGGTGACAATCAACAAAATGCTTCATGCTGCAATGCATGCTGGGTAGCAACATAGTAAAAACTCCCATCATGCACTGCAGTATGAATAATTGTTGTCACCACTGTTGAGGATCATATGATAAGTGTTCATGTCTAAAATCCTGAGCAAAAGCACCCCTTTTTTTTCAAAATTTAAGCTTTGTGGTGGTGATTGTTTAATAGGACCTTTTTTCAACAATATGCCCATCAATAAACTATTTTTTAAAAATATTTGCAACATTAGTAATGTAGTAGTATATAGAATATTACTAAAGCATGAATTTTCAAAGCAGCAGGTAACAAGTGGTAACGAGCTTCACACGCTCGTTTGCTAAACATGTTCCAAAACTAAACAGAAGATGCCCCCACATGGTGAAGGCGCCGGCGGGAATCGACTCTGAGGAAGACGCTGAATGAATCTGCAGCAAGTTGGATCTGTGCTCTTAACTTTTCGACGATAATCATCACGGGTCTCAAAGTAAGTGTTTAATATGTATTTTTAAATGTGTTTTAAGATGGCTTTTGAAAAAAATGTGGCCATTTCTAGTCTTTTTTATGGAGTAATTGTAGACTTGCCATGGTGTACTGTAAACACCGTTATATTTGGTGCAAGGAGGAATACACTGTAAAATTCAACAGTTTACCTTACTTAGATATAATTAGTTATCCTTCCTTAGTAGTTATACTAACTGGTTGTATTAAGTTACAGCTAATTTCAAGGCAAATTAACAATTTACTTACTACTTTGAGTTACACTTACTTAAACTATTCAAGTAACCACAGAGAACCCAATGACATTAATAAACCAGTGAGAGGGAGCGGTGCACTAAAATGCTGCTAATGTGCAACATAACGATAGAAGAAGAAATGAGAAAAAAAAAAAAAGAAGAAAAGAAAAGAGTTGCTGAGGCTGGGCAATTTTTAGTCTTTTTACTCTATTTTCTCCACTTCAGAAGTTATCTGTTTTTAGTTGCATTCACTCATTTCCCAAAATGATCTTGAATGTTGAATTGTCAATATGACTGAAAAATCTGAGAACATCAAATAAGCTAATAAACTGATAATAAATTGATGTTCATTTTCCTCAAATATGTTTTTGTTTGAACTCACCATTATAGTGGTTAGTGATCCCTTTGGTTGGCCACTTGGAACTTTTTTTTTTATAAATGGAACAAGAAATCACAATTGTTTGGTTTCAGAGAAAGAGAAGAAACAAATTGATTGCTTTAAGGTGCTTCTACCTTTTATTTAAAAATTAGCTAATGCACTTTTTGTGTTGCTTAACAAGCTTTTAATTGGATTGATATGATCCTTTAATGGTGGCAAAATCTTGCAATCACCCTAAATTGAGTTTCTCACAGATGTCAACATTCAGCACTCTAAACACAACAATGGTAACAATTCAATTTTATTTATTTTTATTAATTGTAACAATAACCATTTTATTTGCTCTTCTTGTTGTGCTACTACTGACACAAGACGGCATATAAAATAGGCAAATAAAAAACAACAACAACAGGAAAACAAAGCAACTGCATGATTTATTCATGCCGCAATGCATTCTGAGAGTCAGTACTTCTAAGTAGCATAGTTACTCTCAATGTTCAGATCACAGATTCAATTAAGTTAACAAAACTTAAATGGCTTAAGTAAATTGAACTCAAAAAAACTAAGCAATACTTATTAGTAGATTTAATTAAATTGCACTTAATACAATTACGTAAAGATTACTTAATTGAATTAGGGCAACGAGTTTGCACAATTTAATTAAGTAAACATAACAAATTACTTTTTTACAGTGTACTGTGTTGGATTACAAATTTATAAAAGGTTATATATATATTGTGATTTACATTTTTTTACATTCTAAGAGCAGGCAACCCAAGCCCTGAGACAGTAACCCTTTGTCTTTATGTAGTTCCTGAACATCTGGCAAGTTTTCCCAAGTTAAGTGTGAATTCTAAGCTCAAGGTGCAACTGTGCCTTTTGTTTAAGCACCTTTGCATTTGAATGACACTTGTATGCTAAATAGATCAATAGATTTTCTGTACTGCATTTGCATGCTTTGTTTAGATTGATTCCACCTCTATGTGCTCCTCCTCTTTCAAACCTATATACTCTGCTGTGCTGAGATTTTGTCAGACGACTTTTGATGACTGCAGCGCTACGCAGCGAGTATCTGAATAAAGAGAAACTTCTGCTTCAAGATATCCAAAACGTCTCCTGGTCTCTAAAAAAAAATTCACAGCAACTGCTATGAAATTGTATGCCGTTTTAAAGATGAAATATGAATTAAACTTACATGACAGCAGTTGTACATCTATTAATGTGCTAACGAATACACTTAAAAACCATATAATTGCCCAAAGATCATGTTATAAGTGTATGAGAGTGCAAATATGAGCGACGAGTGAACGGACTTTACTTGAAAGAGATATTTGAGGAAAAGCTGCTAGAAAAGAAGCGTTTCACATGCTCAAATAACGTTAAACGACGTTTATTTTAGTTTGGTCCAGTTAATGTATAATGTCTTTTTGTCTCGTGTTTATCAGAACAGAAGCGTATAACTTAGCAGCAGCTTCTCCTCTATTTACTCTGTCATTTAGAAGGCGGGAGTTCTGTTACTAGAGCGTTGCAGTTTTACTGTACTGTACTGCATTACTGTACATTCACAGTAACAGGAGTGACACGTACAAGTGGCACATCCATTTGTAAATTCAATTGAAAACGGTCTGTTTTGATGTTTGATACTGCAAATAGGTATTTCTTAGTTTCATTAATTTATTATTCTATGTATAATACACTGGTTTTTAGTGCAGATATAGTTTTACCCTAGATTGCCTGTAGTAGCTATTGAAGCAGAAGTCTCTCACATTCAAAAAAAAAAAAAAAAAAAAAAAAAGGCTTCCATGTTGTAAAATTAGGATGGATATTTCCATATGATATTTTGGAAGGTCTACATAATAATGAACTCTACTGTAAGTATAAGGAATTCAGGTTGAATGTTTTTGTTGGAGGATTAAACTTTGCTGGTGCCTAACCTGAAAGAAAAGAAAACGTCAGTGTAAATTGTGTTTAGTTTTATTTACTTCCTGATTATACTGCCTTCTGCACATGTGTCCTCTCTTGCTGTTCTAAACAACAATGGCATCAGTTCACACATGATTTTCTACAGATTTTCATACAGTACTTATCAAACATTTGGAAACATTATGATTTTTAATGTTTTTAATAAGTATATTCTGTTCACCAATGCTGAATTTGGGTGATCATGGGTCTTTAGTGTTCTACTAAAGAAAGTAAGTTTCTAACTTTCATTTAAGGAACTAGGCTTTTTTTAGGCTTTGAGTTTGTCTTATTGGTTTCTGGTTTCTGGATGTTTAAGTTTAATGTACAACGATCATGTACAGTTGTGCTCATAAGTTTACATACCCCTTGCAGAGTATGCAAAATGTTAGTTTTATAAAAATGTATACATAGTTTTATAAAATGTTATAAAAATAATAGGGATCATGAAAATTGCATGTTATTTTTTTATTTAGTACTGACCTGAATATTTCACAAAACAGATGTTTATTTAAACTCCACAGGACCAAATAATGACTGAACTTATAAAAATGACTCCATTCAAAATTTTTTACATACCCTTGTATCTTAATACTGCGTGTTAAAGTCAATGTATGATTTGAGATTCATCCTTTCCCACTGAGGACAACTGAGGAACTCATACATAACTATTACAAAAGATGAGAACATTTACTGATGCACAAGAAAGCAGCACAATGCAATAAGAAGCATTTGAATTGGATAATCAGAGTAAATTGTACTTACATTGTCTTCTGGGAGAAATGTAAATATTTATGTACCTTCTGAAGT
>JAHKKF010511377.1:0-20099 GCA_019740295.1 Labeo calbasu
TTAAAGGGGTCATCGGATGCTAAGTTCACTTTTACATGTTGTTTGAACATTAATATGTGTTGGCAGTGTATGTACACATCTACCCTATAATGATAAAAATCCAAGCAGTGGTTTTTAATTAATCTGTAAAAATAATATCCCCTTTTTCAAATCAAGCCATTCTCAGATGCCTGTCGTTGAGGCGTCACACCGACAGAGGCCGCACCCACGATAGTTGGTTGACATGAACATTTTACCTCAGATCAGCTGTAACAGTCCGCCCACTTTGTTTCGATGGTGGAGCAGGGATGTAAGTTAGACAAGAATAGAGGTGTTGAGGTGTTTTGTTGCTGGATGTAATAATGAACATAGTGGTCGTCATTTACTCCCGTCATCTGAGCCGCTGCGCCTCCCGATCTACATATATCCGTCTATGTTCTGGTGAATCATTCGTAATCCAGCTTCACTTAAAGCAGAAGTGAGTGTAAGGGGTTTTTTTTTATGAATCTTTGTGATCGCCTTTCCTAGTAATGTGCTAGTTAGCAAGTTTAGTGGCTAAATGCGGCTAAAGTAAACAGGCTCGTCAATCCACAGAGAGAAGAGAGGGGCGGGGTTAGTAGAGCTCATTTGCATTAAAAGCAGCCTCAACCAGAATAAGATGTTTTTGCAGAGCTCATTTTGGGTAAAAAGGGTGTTGTTTTACCATTGAGTAAACCATTGAGAATTTTTAACCAAAGTATATTATAGACTTTTCATTGAGACCCTAAAGAATCATATCAACTCATGGAAAATGGGCATCTGATGACCCCTTTAACAGACCCAGTCTTGATTCACTTTCATTGATATTAGCATTACTTTTAGAGTGCATATTAATTACCTAACTATAGTATCAATGTTTGTGCTGTTTCTGAGAAAGTAAGACCTGTAGACGGAGACATTCATTATCAGATGAAAGCAGGACACTAGATGTGGATATTTTTATAAACTCTTTGCATTCAAGACCTCAAAGCTTTTAGCATTTACTAGTATATGCAGAGATGTTTCCGAAAGATCCGGCAGCGTTTTTCTTTTCCTTCATAATGATGACCCCAACAAAATCATATTATGCCCCAGACTTTTGTGTGCTACATAAGTAAATCCATTAGCGCTAAGAGAATTTCCTTTTCAGAGCGATGCAGAGAAGTAGGGGTTCATGAGCAAGCCCAGCAGTTCTCAAGGATGTGATGTTTTTCAAAACGCCTTTCATCTCTTATGAGTTAATGTAAAATGACAAAAAAAAAAAAAGCATCGCAAGATTGCTAAAAGCCACATGGGAGCTGTGGATGCTCATAAGAGCATTTAGATGGAATAGCATAAGGCTAAATGACTTGTGCATGGTATGTATAGCATAGCAAAACCACAATTTGCCAGAAATACATCAGTGAAGTACCCTTGTGACCAGGTAAATCCTGTTCTTCGAATAATTAGCACATGGCTCTCTGCAGCCTTGGGTACAGCTTGAACTTTGTGAAGCTTTCTGAGTCACACAGCTGATGTAAGAGACTGATCAGTTGTATAAACCTCAGGACATCTGGCCTGACCTTGCCTCCATCACTCAACTAAAAACATATAGCATTTAATGAGAGAAATGGAAAAAGTTGAGTAAGAAAAGCCTGGGGAACAAGGTGACCACACCATGACATTGTAAATTAAAAATCTGGAAAAATGATTGTCCAGTTATTAGGACTTTAATTTGGAATTGACATAACGTAATGTAAAACATTATGTGAATGATTTTCACAAATGGCTTTTTATTATTAAGTTTAGATAGTCATGTAGTTTCATTATTGCAAGATCGAAAGTCTGTTTTAATGTGACCTTCGTAATAGCAAAAAGTTAAGAGCTAAAATGTGTTAGTTTAAATAAAGATCAACCCCTGGGACATAAAAGTGCCAGTAATTGAAGAAACACTTTGAAACAGATTAAAGTATGTGAACTGAACCAGAGAAGCTAAATTGGATTAGCTAAAAATTTATTACAAGAACAACAAAAAGAGAAAATAACAGGGAGGCACCTTGCAATATAGAAAATTGGTCGCCGCATCCCCATAACTCAGTTACTATGCAGATGTCAAAAATCTCATATCCATAAACAAAATTAGTCAAATAAGTCTGTACATTATACTATACCTTTGGGTTCCACTTGTGTCCTCATATCCTCTTGTTGTATGACTGTTGATGGCAAAAGAGAAAAGCTTACTAACTCTGAAAAGATTTAAAGGGCATTCACAGAGGCCGTTTATATTTATTTCAGATCAGTCCTTGGAAATGATAAAAGTTAATGTGCACAAACTGGATGCAATAACAGGAATCGACTGCCGTGGAACTGGCACTGATCATGCATTCAGACAAACTAAATCATCAGGCCTTTTGGAATGAAGTCCATTTGGCAAACTACAATGACAATGACCCCAAAGATTCCTCCAAGGATAGAAAACAAAGAAATATATTTACACCATGCTGTTGTGAATGGGTTGTGACAAGTTTTGAATCATGGAAAAAAAAAAAAATTACAAAACACATTCACAACAGCATGCATGTTTAATATCACATCACTACACCAGTTTTCTTAACGGTTCCATGTTGCAGTATGTTAATAGGCTCCATTACTGTTCAGTGAATTGTTTCCCATGCTTTCTCGATTTAGCCTTTAAGTGCCTTGATAATGAATGCAGTACACGTGGACATTTGCAGAAAGCAGAAAAACAGAATGCATTAAGGCACAGCTTTTCATAGAGCAGAAAAAACCTTTAACTATGTTGCATCTGTTTTAAAAAAGGTTTAGCTAATAGTCATCATAAGGGTTTAACTGGTAATGCCAATATCTACATTCAGTATGTAAGTGATAATACACAGTTAACTGTATATGCTGTATATTAAAGCAGATAAGTGGAAGTTATCCTAGCAGTAGTAAAAGTGCAGTTTTAAAGCATGTTTCATAAGTTGTATCTGGTGCTAATTTCCTTAATTATATGACAAACCTTTAACTGGCAGCTTTCCTTCAGTTTTCACTGAGATTGCAAGATGGTGGGCTGCTCTAGGATGACTGAAACCCTGCGACAAGATGTTGTCCAGATGAAGGACAAAGGGATAACCCTTTCAGACATTGCGAGAGAAGTTGGATATTCCAAATCTGTGATTTCTTTTAATTTTGCAAGCATATAATGCTACTAATTCAAGTCCACCAAAAAGGCAGGTCATCCACGCAAGTCAAAAAATGCACAAGAAGACAGGATAATGCAGAGACTCTCAATGAGGAATCGGTTCAACACTGCAGCCGGAATTGCTTTCCAGTTCAGAGCTGAACAGGGTAAGAATCTGTTAAACATCGCAGCATGTTTAAGAGAAGCTGGACTGAAAGACCACTCTGCAGTGACAAAACCTCTCATGTTCTGCGCAGAGAGGAGAACTGGTTCAAAGTTGGGAAACATTTTGTTCAGTGTCAAACTAAGGAATGACTTAAGTCTGAGTGCATAAAGAAGTCAGTGAAAGGTGGATGTTTTTTGCAGTAGGAGTTGGGCCTCTTGCAAATGTTTTTCAGAACTTCCTTCAGCAACATGAAGTTCTTTCTCTGCAAGCAATCAGCCTGCAATTTTCATGCAAGTCACACTGCAAAACAGATAAGGCACTTCCTTATTTTGGACATTAAAATAATGAAATGGCTGGGCCAGATCTAAACCCAACTGAAAATCTCTGGAATATCCTTACAGACAAAATTCTGGCTAAGAACCCCACTACAGTTACTAAACACTGGAAGAGTGGAAGAAGAGTGGAGCAAGGTCACATCAGCGCAGTCTGAGAAGCTAGTGATGTCCTGCAGCCGCAGATGTGGTAAAGTCATTCAAACCAAATGCCTCTACACTTTCTACTAATTTCTGACAGCTGTAACCCTCCAAAATTTCAGTTGTAATCTTCTTTCATGTTACAGTGGTTAATGTTGTCTAATTTTGATCACTGTTTTTTCCACAAAATAAAGGTTTTTGTTGAAATGCCTTGGTTATTTTGTCAAACATGTTAGTAGAACAGTGGTATAGCCTACCTACAGTGTTTACAGGACGTGTCATCAATTGGCCATGTTGGCGGCACTGAACGTAAACAATGCCACTGAACCGAACAAAACTTGCATATTTTGCTGATTATTTCTGCTGAAAATGGTCAACTATTGTCATGTTTTGGGCTGTACTAATTAGTTGGACCGGGAAAAACATTTGGAGAACTGTAGACTGCCAAAAGTTATAACAAATCAAGGAGCTCAAGTGCAAAAAAACTGTCTGAGGAACAAAATGCATTTGACGTTGGCCAAACTGAACTGGGATTTCCAGGGCAAGAATCTTAACAACACTGTGTTTGTTCTTACCATTTTCAGTCAGGTAGGTGAAATATTAGGCTAATATATTTCTTAAAGGGGTCATCGGATGTCCATTTTCCACAAGTTGATATGATTCTTTAGGGTCTTAATGAAAAGTCTCTAATATATTTTCATTAAAAATTCTCAATGGTTTTGTAAAACAACACCCTTTTTACCTTGTCAAAATGAGCTCAGCAAAAATCATCTCATTCTAAGGGGTTGTTCCTTTAAATGCAAATGAGCTCTGCTCACCCCGCCCCTCTCTTCTCTCTGTGGAATGACCATCTTGTTTACTTTAGTCGCGTTTAGCCGCTAAACTTCCTAACTACCACGTTATAAGGAAAGGCGATCACAAAGATTCATAAAAAAACGCTCATACACACTTCTGCTGTAAATATCGTGGGAGCGGCCTCTGTCAGTGTGACACGATTTGAAAAAGGGGATATTATTTTTACAGATTAATTAAAAACCACTGCATGGATTTTTAACATTATAGGGTAGATTTGTACATACACTGCCAACACACATTAATGTTCAAACAACATAAAAAAGTGAACTTAGCATCCGATGACCCCTTTAATACTGTTTGTTCGTATCTTTACCACCTATTAACTTTATTTTGTCAAAATATTGCACCCTTTCCAGCTCACTAAGTCCAAGGGCGATTCTAGGATTTTCATTTTAGGGGGGCTCAGCCCTCAATGAGGGTATAATAGCAATAAATAAATAAATAAATAAATAAAATGTTTGACTAATAGGGGTGCTATACTATACTCTTTGCAATATTTCACTGTGTGGTATAGATAGGTATAACATTTAAGTACTGAATAAGCCAAATACAAGTCTTTCTGATCTCACACACACACACCTGTTGTACAAATACAAAATTTTACTTTTTGCATTTCTAGTACAAGTGTCTTTCCTTAGCTTAAGTATGCAAACCTCTTTGCCACATGCACTAAAAACTACTGAAATTTTCAAATGAAAATGGCAACATGATCGTTATATAAAGTATGCTTTTATGTGCTTTATTTTCGCTGGAGGAAACAGCTGTGGTGTGAACACAGCGAAAACGTAGGCTACAGTAGATGGGGACCGATTGCTCCCCCATGATATTGTATATACTGTATTTAAACTGCACAGATCCAGATATTATAACAATCTATAAACACAGACCCTGTCCTTTGTTTTTCGCTCTGCGCCACCGCGTTCTGTGAATTGAAGAACGCGCTGAAAGAAAGACGAGGAGGAGCCGATCGAAGTCTGCCGCAATTATATATATAGCCCCCCTAAAAATGGCCTAGCGACGCCCATTTTAAGTCCGTCTCTATATGATTTAACAGCTTCTACGCGTTTTTTCCGTGGTTTAGACAGCAAAATTATAAGAAAAATGTATTCAGTAGTACATTAACAGCTATTGTTTACATCCAAGTATCTCCGGTGTGGCTGCGCATCCAGGTAACTGACCAAACCGTGATGTAAGTGCAAACCCTTTATTTCTTCAAAGATGAACAATATTTCAGAAAAAAATATAGATTGTTCTCTAATTTTGATCTCCACTGTATATTAAAGCAGTATTAAATTGTATGTTTTTTCAAAGAAGAAACCAAGTTGTGCATTGTGCTACGTTTATACAGTATTAATCAACTTGAGTCTGTGGCGGGATGACATGATTTAGGTTATACAAACACAGGGTGCGTCTCAATCAGCTCCCTAGCTCGTGGATCAATATATCGTGTACACGAATCCGGTTACCCAGGCTCACTAATCATCGGGACAGTGATTACTCAACTTCCGGCGACGACTACGTACAACGTCAACAGACAACATTGTAGAACGTCACGGCTGGAATTTATCAACAACAGGCAGGACCAATTTCTTTCCAACATTGTTTTTATTCTCATTAAACACATTGTTCTTTTACATGTTTTTTTAACTTAATATTAAGGTGCGTTCACGCCATATCGGAATTCCCGTAATTACGAGATTCCAAATTGTAAAAAGCGTTCACGTCCTTGTAGAACTGGTAATTACAACTTGTGAACTGGGAGTCTTCTGAGAGCTACGACTTGTACCACATGACCGCTGTACCACCTAACCAACGTAGGCTCTGTTTAGGTATTGATAGTGTTGCCATAAAAAAGCATAATTCCGAGTCTGAGGACGTGAACAGCTCTGAGTACGTCACATGTTGTCATCTCAAAATTACGGTAATTACCATATGGCGTGAACGCAGCATCAATTATAAATGTTTCCTCCACGTGATTTGACGACAGTTAAAGTCACACTTATAGCTTTATTAGGACAGGAATAAGCCATTTGATTTCTCACACTTTCTGTATTGTTGTCACAAGATGACAAATGCACGGACTGCATGAAGAAAAATAACTTTCTTATGCAGTTTCTCATATTAACATTGTAATTGGTTTATTTGCATAGAGCCCTAAACAATTTCACTGACATCTCATTAAATATGCTTCTAAATTATTAGAAGTTCGCAACAAACAAGGCGCCAACGTAAAATTGATAATCTCCTTTCTTTGGGGCAATTAAACATATCACTCCACGACAGCCATGCTCCGATAAGAAAACATGATATGTATTTTCTAGATCAAAGCCAAGCAAACTCTTTGATTGTTTCTTGCGCTGTTGGTTGAAAACAGAGATGATTAAAAAAAAAAAATCAATTCCCTGCTGCCTGTTGTTTTAGGCTACTTTAATCAAAGAGCAGACATGTAAATAAATTATGCTTTCCTCAATTTCCTGTGTAGTGTTTTGCTCGCCCACTGTAATTGATCTTTCAAAAGTCCTTGTGCTGAGCCTGAAGACTATGATGCGTCTCGGTGGAATGGGTGGATGTGTATGTCAACAGAGCTTACTGTATGTCTTGCAAATTTGATGTTAAACATGGCTGACAATGTGATAGATCCATTTGCAGTCCCTTTCCCTAGAGGAAAATCACAAATAAATCATACAACATTATCATTGTTGACAACATTGTTGATTGTTTTCATTATTATAGTACATGATATTTGTTGTTGTTTTTCTTGTATCTTAAAAAAAATATTTTTTTTATATCAAAAGATATTTTTTCTTAAACAAATGAATTTGATTAAATACCTTCCAAAGCCTAAAGGACTTAAAGTTCCAATCCATCTGCCAAAGTGTGACAAAGGGAAGAAAGAAAGCTTTTATTCATTAAGACATGGGTATTAAAGCTAAAGAACAAAGTGAAATGGTGGCAGTGAATAATGCAGAGGTTTTATAAGCAACATGAAGTGTTTTATTTTGTTTGTCTCATCATGTGATAAGCAAGGTTTCTTTGAGGAACCTCTCCTCAGTTTTTATTACTGAAATAAAATGTAAATATTAAAAAAAATGGCCTTGGCAACTAACCAAAATAAAATAAATTCAAGTATTGTACTAAAATTACTAAAACTGGAATAAAATTAAACGAAAATTAAAAGAAAATAAAAACTATATAAATGTTAAATATAATATTTAATATTTAAGTAATTACTATTATTTAATCTAGTACAAATTGCTATATAATAAAAAAAAAAGTTACTAAAACACTAAAATAACACTAAGGATTTTTCTCCTAATATACACTACCAGTCAAAGGTTTTTGAACAGTAAGCTTTTTAATGTTTTTTTTTAAATGTTCTTCTCCTTACCAAGCCTGCATTTATTTGATCCAAAGTACAGTAAAAACAGTAACATTTTTAAATATTTAAAATAACTGTTTTCTGTTTGTATATATTGTAAAATGTAATTTATTCCTTTGATTTCAAAGCTGAATTTTTAGCATCATTACTCCAGTCTTCAGTGTCACATGATCCGTCAGAAATCATATCATATTAATATTCTGATTTGGTACTCAAAAAACATTTATTATTATTATTATGTTGAAAACAGCCAAGTAGAATTTTTTTCAGGTTTCTTTGATAAATAGAAAGTTCGGAAGAACTGCATTTATCTGAAATATAAATTTTTGTAATATTATAAATGTCTTCATCATCACTTTTGGGCAATTTAAAGCATCCTTGCTAAATAAAAGTATTAATTTCTATAATAAAAAAATAATAATAATAATAAATGTTTTATATTAGAATGATTTCTGAAAGATCATGTGACACTGAAGACTAGAGTAATGATGCTGAAAATGTAGCTTTGATCCCAGGAATAAATTACATTTTAAAATATATTCAAATAGAGAGCAGTTATTTTAAATAGTAAAAATATTTCACAATATTACTGAATTTGCTGTACTTTGAATTAAATAAATGTAGGCTTGGTGAGGAGAGATGTCCTTAAAAAAACATTAAAAATCTAACTGTTCAAAAACTTTTGACTGGTAGTGTATGCTCATTTATTTTTCACAACATCTCACCTATTCAAATTCATGCATAAGGAACAACTGTCAGTCATCCACAGAAGTATTACAGTATGCATTTGGCTAATGGAAAATTTTTAAGAAAATGCAGCATACATTTTCATCTCGGATCACTTTATAATCATACACTTCGAAAGGTTTTACAGATAATGAATAGCATGCTGATTTGTGTTTTTTAACCAAAGCATATAGAGTATTTTCTGAAAACAGTCAGGGGTGTTTTATTTATTTATTTAAAGTCCAGGAAAGCACTTACACCACCTTCTGTAACAACTCAACCACTTATATTTGGTCTTTGAAGTGTAAAGCCCCCTCAGCTCTTGGTGCGTTACATACAGGCTCATTATTGATTTGCTGAAAGGCTGCCTGAATCATGGAGTTTGTAAGTGGATGTGGCGAAAGAGAAAAGAAAAATGGGGACGTGAATGTTTAATTCTAATTCCCTCTGCACACTGTCACCATTGATTCACGCTCAAGCTCGCGGCTCTTTCTTGGACGTGGCCCTATATTTTTTAAGACCGGAGCAGCAAATAGCCACAAGGTCTTCTCTTAATCTAAGGTCCGGGTGCATCGGCTTTCTCTTTAACCTTCATTACCCTAGCTATACAAGCAGTAAAATCTTTCATTAAGACTGACATGCAAAACATACACTATATATTCTTCACAGGGTATTCATAACTCGGTTGAGCATCGTCTCAGAATCAAAAAGCTAAAGTCAATGATTGCAGCCCCTCCAGTGTGAGTTTCACTGTCTACTTTTGATTTAAAGTGTTTACTGAAAGAGAAGCTGCAGGAGTGTGAGGAATGAATTTGTTCCAGGAGGTGACAGAGTGGGGAAGACCCCTGTCGCCTCATTCCCTAAGCATTAGACACTGACATCCGGCATGACCTTGGGACTGGAACTTGATTGCAAGTGTTTGTTCACTGTTGACAGGCTTTACCGCCGCCTCTCCCTGTAAAGTACAGACACCCATATAAGGAAAAATCACTTTTCCTGCACAAAAGGGACATATTGTGCTCCAAATTGTTTTATTTGATTCTTTTAACTGATTTATTGGTTAAGGTTTACTCTGCAGCAATAGACAAAACCCTTTAAAGGGAAGGCCATGGATCTGTCATTGTTCATACTCTATGGCCAAAAAGGCCCCATATTTTTAATTAAAAGGTTTGGCTATATAAGCTACCTAGTGCCTCAATTATTGTTGTTTTGGGCTGTACTAGTCGGTTGGACCGGGAAAATCATTTTGGGTATTATAGACTGACAAATCAAAGAGAAGAGTGCAGAAAAATGCGTTTGTGGTTGGCGAAACTAACCCAGGATTTCCAGGGCAAGAATCTTGACAACATTCTTGTTTGTTCTTATAATTTCCGATCAGGTAGTTTATTATTATTAAAGGAGAAGTCCATTTCCAGAACAACAATTCACAAATAATTTACTCACCCCCTTGTCATCCAAGATGTTCATGTCTTTCTGCCTTCCGTTGTAAAGAAATGATGTTTTTTGAGGAAAGCATTTCAGGATTTTTTCTTCATATAATGGACTTCAATTGTGCCCCCGATCGGTCATTTTTTTCGGAAAATAAAAATTTGTACACTTTTCAAGCACAAAAGCTCGTGTAGCACAGGCTCTGCGATGCGCATTCACGTACTATTGAATAACAAGGTCACGCAGAACGTAGGCGGAACCACAGACCCAGTGTTTACAAAGCGAACGCGCAAAGACTAAGAAAGTGCAAGTAAGTCAAACGCTGTTTACAAACAAAAAGGTACAACGATGTCAGACAACTCTGAAGTTGTAGGAGAAAATAACATGGAGTTTTTCGACATACTCTACCTTTTTGAGCCGGAGTACACAGAGGATGAACTTGTGGTGATTCGAAGACGTGATTCGTAGTAGTAATGGAAATTTCGGATCATTTTAGCGACTCGGACCCTTGAGTCTCGTTCAGCAAAATGAACGAATCTTTTTTTCGAGGCATTTCGTTCATTCGAGCAAAATCAGCATCACATGACAGCCCCATAAGATGAACGAACGACTCGAAAAACCCGAAGACTCGAAACAGGTGAACTAATTCCAGCACAGAACCTAAAAGGATGTTGCGCATGCCCGACTGAACGAATGACTCCCCGAGATGACTCGTTCTTCCCGAGTCACATTAAAGATTCGTTCAAAATTAACTAATCGTTCAAGAACGACCCGTGGACGCGCATCCCAGACCCTGTGCTACACGAACTTTTGTTTTTAAAAAGTATACACATTTTTATTTTTCGAAAAAGTTCAAAATCGGGGGCACAATTTAAGTCCAAAATATGAAGAAAATGCTTTCCTCAAAAACCATAATTTCTTTACGACTGAAGACAGAAAGACATGAACATTTTGGATGACAAGGGGGTGAGTAAATTATCTGTAAATTGTTGTTCTGGAAGTGGAGTTTTCCTTTAATTATTATTAATTGATTATTAATATTAGGCTAATATTTTAGTTAATACTGCTCATGTGTATCTTTACCACCTATTAACTTTAGTTTGTAAAAAATATTGTTTCTTTTCCTGCTTACTATGTCCTTCTCTATTATGATTTAGCAGCTTCCACATATTGTTTCCATAGTTTACAGCATAGATGAGCAGAAAAACATATTCAGTAGTACATTAACCGTGCAATCCATGCTGTTGTTTACATCCGAACATCTCCAGTTTCCAGGGTCCAGGTAACTGACCAAACAGTGACGTAAGTGCAAACCCTCTATTCCTTCAAATTTTGAGCGATGAAGATTAACAAAATTTCAGACAAAAAAAATCATTAAGAAACAAAATAGTGCATTGTGGTACGAAATATTAGACAGGTAGGTGAAATATTAATCTTAATTAATACTGCTTAATTAATATTACTGTCTGTATGAGTTAGCAGCTTCCACACTTTTTTCCGTGGTTTTGACAGCATAAATTAGCAGAACAAGTATTCAGTAGTACATTACCTTGCAATCTATGCTGTTGTTTACATCCAAGTATCGCCGATATGGCCGCGCATCCGGGTAACTGACCAAATCATTACGGAAATGCAAACGTGGACAGCGTCGTGAACTGAGAGGCTATCTTCTGACTAACGGCTGGATAACCTTTTGAAACACACAACTAATTCTTCAACCATAAACGGCCGTTAACAGAAGCCAGAGACGCTGAAGAGGAACGCAAAGAGGAGAAAATACGGTACAGACAGAGCAAACTCACTTCAGCATGCGCAAAATATAGGAAGAAAATCCTATATATTTAATTGGGGGTGGGTACTTAATACTTAATTTGAATTAATCTATTTCTGTGGAAAAGTGACTGTCTTCAGAAAAGTTTAGATGGTGTTTTCTTTTCATCTTACCTCCTAATGCATATTAATGTAGTATTTAAAAGCAGCGCTGCTTTGTTTACAGCTGTAATCAAGCTAATAAGGCTGTATCGCTCATGTTCCGTAAGCGCCACCTGCTGTCAGAGTGAATTTGCGTTTCATTCAGGCCTTCTGCTGTTTTTACTTTGTGCAGACGTTTTATATAGCATTATTTCACAAAGCTAAGGTCAGAATAGTTTGTTTTTGCTTCATATTTTGAAATTATGCAGTTTTATTTACATCAAAAACTGCTCATGCAACATGTAGCATGTTTGTTTGGATCCTGATTAAAATGCAGTGGTTATACATCCTGATAAAGTCACAGTCAGGGAAAAAACTGTAAGAATCCTAAAAGTGATAGAGTTTTTGGGTCAAACTGCCCAGTACTGGCTACACCCAGTACTAACAAACATTTCAAATAAATTTTCCGGTCCATAAAACAATGACGTTAGTTTATTGAGTCTGGTGTGGAAGAACTTGATCGGCCTGCACTTCAGCTCACTGTTGGCTTCTGGTCCTGCAGGATCCCGTCTTTGACCCTTTATCCTGTGTTAAACTTCAACAGGCAAATTGGCAAAAAAAACTGACATTTAATGCAAGAAATACCAATATCTGGGTTGCTTAGCTTTAGGTTTCATGGGGTTATTTTAGCAATTTTAGGCCAAAAGAGGCTTTGGAGGCCATGGGATAATAGCACAGTCCATAATCCAGCACTATCTGAACCCCAACAGACACATTCAGGATGAATTAAAACAGTAACTTCAAGCCATAGTAGATTAAAGGCCTGTTTACACTAAGAATGAAATAATGAAATGGTAACAATGATAATATTAGCATCCACGCTAACAGGCAATGTTAAGTTTTTTCTAAAAACACAATTTTGGTGAACACAATTTCAGTGCATACAAGATTTTGGAACCACTACTACCTTTCTGGGTCTTGAACGTGTCAGTTGTGTTGCTGTCTATGCAGGGTCAGAAAGCTCTAGGATTTGATAAAAAATATCTTAATTTGCGTTCCGAAGATGTAAGTAATTAATAATTAAAGGTAAACTATTCCTTTAACTTCCCTTTATCTCAGTTATTGGCCAAGGCCAATATTTTTAGCTTTTTATCAATTCTTTGCCAAAGAAACACTTCCGCAAGAGTTAACATTGGAAGCAACTGTGACGTTTCTTTATTTAGGTCCTTTCAATTCACATTATTACACTGAAATATGGATTGTCTCAAATCAAACAACAACAACAACAAAACATTAATATATATATATTTGATAACTACCTATCTAAAAAGAGAGTGTACACTGACTGAATACCATAAAGTAAACTGCATATCAACATTAACAAAAAGAAGAAAATCCTCAAATACACAGAACTTTTTTTTCCCCAAACTTAATCTTTGGTAATGAGAAAACAAATACTTGACAGAAGAAAATACTGTATTATACTTTGCCACCTCATGTGGTTCTTTGTAGGCCCATAAAACAAAACAAAACAAATTCACATTAAAGAGTTAAAAGAGCAAACAAGAAAGAAGCAAAAGGACACATAGAATGACACAGAAACGAAAAAAGAAAACTGGGTATTGGAATACAGCTATAGTCATCAAAACAGAAAGACTCACGTTTTGATGGAGATTGTCATGCACGTTTCCCTAAAAAAAAAAAAACACGCAGTACTAACAGCATTCAGATTTATGGCTCACAATTGTTATTTGGGAGTCGTTTGACAAAACCTAAACACACCAGCCCTTACTATATTTGTGTGTGTGTGTGTGGGTGGGTTTCTCTGTTTTTCAGGGCGACACAGAGAGCGATCGCTGGAGTTCAGCATGGACACCAGAGGCATAAAGTAAGTAATCTCACAAACAATCAATCAGATGGATGGAGTGCCACCATAAGCACCCCACAGTCTGAGATTTTCTCCCACAGCACCTAGAGGGACACTTGATTGATCTTCCCCCCTACAAGCGGCTTGGAGCAATTCAACTGTAAGGTGTGTTTAAAACGTGTGATTCTTTGCGCGTACAGTCAGACACAAGCGTGTGCCTTTGTGAGCTCAGTAAAGCATAAACGGAACATTTCGAGGTCCACGTATCCACCTCTGGTCAGACATTTAATACTTCATAGATGAACAGTTTGACTCTGAATACAACACACACTTAATGTCATATTCCAATTGAACACAAAAACAAAGGGTTCTTGCGTGGAGCAGATGAAGGCCACCCAGTCTTGTTGGTCCGGTCAGGCAGACGGATATGGTCCAAATATGCTCGTAACACAAGCGTGAACTCCACTATCAACTCCCTCTGGAGTCAAAGAAGACGACACGATGCAGACGTCTCTGACGAAAGTACCTTGGAGCCACGTGATTCAATCAGACTTGTCCTTCTTCTTGCCTCCACCAATGGGAACTTTGCTGGCGACGGCGGAGCCCACGGCGGTCACGCCACCAGCCACGGCGGACACGCTGCCCTTCACGAGCCCTACTCCCATCGCTGGAACCGCTGCAACTGAGGTAACAGCAGTTTTCGTGAGATCAAGGCTTTTCCCTCCGACCCAGGCGACGCCGCCCACCGTGGCCCCAACGGCTCCCTTCGTGACACTGAACAGACCACCGGCCACCCTGGAGAACATGCCAGGCTGGGGTTGAGGATGGTCTTTGTTGGTATCTGCAGGATATAAAATTAAATGATCATTTTGAAATTATCACAAGACAAGATAAGATAACGGAGCAGAAACAATCAAATAAAATAAAAATATGCTATGCTATGCTATATTATGATAGGACATGATATAATATAAGATATGAAAAGAAATAAAATAGAAAAATAAAATGAAATGAAATGAAATGCAATGCTTTGCTATGAAATATGATACGAAATAAAATGAAATGAAATAAAATTATATGAAATAAAAATATATGATATATAATATATGACATGAAATAAGAAAAATAAAATGAAATGAAATTATATGAAATAAAATGAAATGCAATGCTTTGCTATGAAATATGATACGATATGAAATTAAATAAAAAACAAAATGAAGAAAAAAGAAAAATGATACAATGTGAAATAAAGTAAAATAAAAATTAAGTGAAATAAAATAAAACAATAAAATGGAATAAAATGATATGCTATAATGTAATATATGATATGAAATAAAATAAAATGAAACAAAAATGATATGATATATATTACGATATGAAATAAAATAAAGTGAAATGAATTTTTACAAATTAATTGAAATAAAATATGATATATGATGATATGAAAAAATAAAAATGATGATCTATGACATGAAATAAAACAAAAATGACATGAAATGAAATAAAAAATACTAAATGAAATATAATAAAATAAAAAATAAAGTGGAAAAATACTATACAGCTATATTTTAATTAAAAAGTAATTAGATTAATTTCATAGTTCAATTCAAATGTTCACTTTCAACTGATAAAACAAATATAAAGTTAAGAACAGTTAAAAATGCTAGCCATATTTTAAAAGTAATTCATTTAATTTCAATAACGTCAAATGACATAACGTCAATTAAATTCTGCTTTTAATTAATACAAATAAAATTAAAGAAAAATATATTAGGTGAAGAATAGAATTAACTAATAATACTAACCACATTTTAATTAAAAGTAATGATTAATTATATTAATTACTGTCATACCTAAAATGTTTACATGTAATTAAATAAAAAAACGCCATACAATTAAAAATAACCACATTTAATTAGTAATTAATAATTAAAATGAATTACTACTTAATTTAATGTCATATTTTAAAGCTTTCAGTGAGTAGAACAAATAGAGTATCTGGCAAATGAATTCTATAAACAGTACGAATGATTTACTATATTAATTTTATTTATTTGTGGATATAACCATTGTGAATATTAATCATTTACAGTTTTTTTTTAATTATTTTATTAATTAAAATTCAAAAGTTATTGTATTTGTTTGTTTGTTTGTTTGTTTTGTTTTGTTTTAATGCCATATCAGCAACAATAGCTATATTCATGGCTATATTCATTACTAATTTCTTAAGAAACAATTTTGGGGAACAATTATATAACCAGATGTAGTAAGACCTACTACTATAACCATATTTACAATTTTATAACCGGATGAAGTACGTTTGATAATTAAGACTGGAAAAAAGTAGGCCAATGGCCTAGTGTCAGTCTTGGATTGTGCAAGAGCACCACTATGTGGCACAAAGCATTATCATTCTCTTACATGAAGATGTACTAAGGACAGCTGTGTAAAATGATACATTTGGCATGAATGTGCTAAAATAAAAAGTTTGATTGCTGCAAAAAGGAATAAATGTTGCAAGTCACTTTCACAATAAAATAACTTTAAGTACCTGCTGGAGGCTCATCCTTCATGTATGCAGGCAGCTCATCCCGTTGCTGGTTTGTTTCACTCATTTTTACTCTAAATTAAAAAAAAAACACACAAAAACAAAATGTGGCAGTTAGAACAACCTCCTTAATTTTCCACAGAAGAAATTTTTATGTGTCTTCCAAGAATTTGGGAGGGACCAGACAGAGAAAACAAGGTGAAAGGTTGGTACTAAAAATGGGCTTCAACCCAACAAGGATCAACACAGAACAAGGCGGACCAGTTTACTCTGTCAACAAAAAGTATCCTGCAACACCCTGTCAACATTGCGAACAGGCAGACTGGACTGTTTAAGGACAAATAAAATTATTACATTTTAGATAATCCATATCAAAGTTCACAAATGGTTTAAAGCAATAATTTAGACGAGATGACTATTACACTTAATACACTTAGTAAACCTTACAATCATAAGTGACATTAAGAAATCATAATTAAATATTAACATACAGCACATGCAATATGAAACACCATGATGCAACATTCCAATTTAATCAGTTATTATCTGTAAGTCATACCTATAAGAACATGACTAAGGACAATAAAGATAAAATAGAGCTCATTGAGCAGTACATCAATGCGTGTACAGTTACACATAAGCAATCACTGAATGAGTGGAAATGAGTGAATGAATCAGGGTCTTGAGTCAAACGTGCATCATTAATATCAAATCTGTCCTAAAGCGAACTTTAGTAATGGGAGGTCAGAGTCATGTCACTGAATCGATTCTTTGGCACTTAAAAGAACCGGTTCAAATTCAGCGACTCTTTTAAATCTTACATGGTCACATTTATTACTTAAGTTTATTTATTAAATAAATTGTCCTATGTGTAAAACTAATATCAAGTTCTAAACATATTTCCAGTTCGTTTACTTGTAATATTTCTCCTATAATCACTTCAACTGACAGTGAAATACGGTAGCCTACTATTTCGCACATCTGAAGCTATTTGGACGAATTCGGGAATCATTTAATCCGTATTTATGAAGAGTTTTAAACGAATCTTTTGAACGATTCAAAATAATGAGTCATTTCTGAATCGAACTTCGTTCTAAACCTTTGCTGTTTCTGGATCTGACGTGGCGCTTGTGTTAAAAGTATTTTCGTTCCCTAGGAATACATAATGATAATCTGGGTTAAAATTAACATCATTTCATGCTACATTGCACGTTAGGTGAGAACGAACAAGAACAACATAGACTTGACAGGAAACCTAGTCACCTTAACAAAGAAAACATGTTAACCAAGCGGTGAAAACTAGACTTGGAAAACTAAAGAACCAGAAGCAGGTATAACTTTGAAGACAATTATATGAAAACAGGGCGGCAGCTCATCAATCGACAGTTACATGACGTTAGGTAAGAGATGCATTAGACAATCCAGCTATTGTCTAACTTACCGAGTCAATAAAGCTCTAATGCATCACATATTATAACTCGTACAAGTATCAACAATCCCCCGGAAAACTTTGCCAGCTGTCGTGTATATACTTACTGTGTTACAAGTTTGCTTCTCTAAACTTCTGTAGATCAAGTTGGAAACTTCTGTCTCCACCCCTTGTTTGTTTCAAAGGAAAAAATATGCTGCTTCCTTTCGTCGATTTGCAAAGACACACGCTAATTTACGATGGATCTGCGAGCTAACAAGACTTTTCTTATAAAGACCTATCTTTGCATAATGTGTACGTGGCGTCCTAGCTGTTTTTAACCACGTACCAATGTGGACACTTTGGAGAGGAAGTGACGTTTCCTTACCCCTCTAGTGTGTGAAATGACTTCACTGTACTCTGCCCGCCTGTGTGTGGAGTATGATGAAAATGAAGGGTGTACCTGTGCTCTCTCCACCTGAGTATTGGTTTTTCATTGATTGATCTGATAATGGAGATGGATCAACTAATTTGTCCCTTGAGAGACAGCAAAGTAGGCTAATAACAGAAAGTATCAGAAAATAAGTTCAGATAAGTTCAGAAACTGAACATGACTTTAATGCCATGTATACTCTAAAAAATATAATGAGGAATTTTCCATATTGATTGAAGTGTTTTAATCATATTTTTATTTAAACTTTTCATTGTGTGGTGTTTTAAGGTTAAAGGAAATGGCCATAAAATTGTTGGTGGTAAAGCATTAATGATTGTTAGCAATAAGGTTGTGTGCCATTTAGAACTGAATTAAAGGAGAAGTCCACTTCTACTCACCCCCTTGTCATCCAAGATGTTCATGTCTTTGTTTCTTTAGTCGTAAAGAAAGAGGAAAACATTTCTGCATTTTTCTCCATATAATGGCCTGGTATGGTGCCCCGATTTTGAACTTCCAAAAGGCAGTTTAAATGCGACTTCAAACTATCCCAAATGCGGTTGGAAACAATCCCAGCCGAGGAAGAAGGGTCTTATCTCTTATCTAATACTTTTTAATCTCAAACGCTCTTCTTATTTTCATCATATTTTCTCCCTCAACTTCAAAAATCATTTTAAAATCATCCTACATCACTGCAGAAGTTCCGACTCAGTCTTAGCAAAGTGAACATGCAAAGATCAAACACCCTTAACAAAAAAGGTAAAACAGCGATATAGGATGATTTCGAAGTTGAGGGAGAACATGAGATGGGAGTTTTTCGACATATCCTAACTGTCATGAACCAGAACAAAAACAGTCCAGGCAGAGTGAGACAAGACGAGTGTTTGGCATTAAAAAGTATATAAATCGTATTATTTTTATTAAAATAACCGATCGTTACCCTAGATAAGACCCTTCTTTCTTGGCTGGGTTTGTTTACAACCGCATTTGGGATTGTTTGAAGCCGCATTTAAACTGCATTTTAGAAGTTCAAAATTGGGGCACCATATCAGTCCATTATATGGAGAAAAATGCTGAAATGTTTTCCTCTAAAAACATAATTTTTTTAACGACTGAAAATAGAAAGACATGAACATTGTGGATGACAAGGGGGTGAGTAAATTATTTGTAAATTGTTGTTCTGAGTTCTCCTTTAAAAATGCCCTTTAAATTCAAATTTAAATTTGAACATGATGTAGAATTTTAATTCTGTACGTTTGAATTTAAGGAAAAATGGAATGATCAGGAAATGTCACTGCTTTAAACACAGTTATATATATATATATATGTATATATATACAGTATCTCACAAAAGTGAGTACACCCCTCACATTTCAGCAATCATTTTAGTATATCTTCTCAAGGGACAATACTATAGAAATGAAACTCAAATATATTTTAGAGTAGTCAATGTGCGGCTTGTATAGCAGTGTATATTTACTGTCCCCTAAATATAACTCAACATACAGCCATTATCATCAAAACAACTATTGTCCAGTGCAACACTGTACACAACCTAATTTGAACAGTAAGATTTTTAATGTTTTTTTTAAAGAAGTCTCTTCTGCTCACCAAGCCTGTATTTATTTGATCCAAAGTACAGCAAAAACTGTCAAATTTTGAAATATTTTTACTATTTAAAATAACTGTTTTCTATTTGAATATATTTTAAAATGTAATTTATTCCTGTGATTTCAAAGCTGAATTTT
>JAHKKF010511378.1:0-23251 GCA_019740295.1 Labeo calbasu
GATAGATAGATAGATAGATAGATAGATAGATAGATAGATAGATAGATAGATAGATAGATAGATAGATAGACAGATAGATAGACAGATAGATAGACAGACAGAAATATAGATAGATGGAACAAATGAACAATAGATGGAAGGAAGGAAGGAAGGAACGAACAAGCATACAAACAATAGATATATAGACAGACAGATAGACAGATAGACAGATAGATAGATAGATAGATAGATAGATAGATAGATAGATAGATAGATAGATCGATGGATGGATGGAACAAATGAACAATAGATGGAAGGAAGGAAGGAAGGAAGGAACGAACAATAGATAGATAGATAGATAGATAGATAGATAGATAGATAGATAGATAGATAGACAGATAGATAGATAGATACAACGTAAATGACAGAGTGATGGATGGATTAAAGAATAAATGAACAAGCGAACAAACGAATGAATGAACGATAGATAGATAGATAGATAAGACTGATGTGTGGATGGATGGATGGATGGATGGAACGAACAAACAAACGAACAATAGATGGAAGGAAAGAATGAACGAATGAACGGACGAACGAACGATAGATAGATAGATGGAAGGAAGGAAGGAAGGAAGGAAGGAACAAACAATAGATAGATATATAAATAGAGTGATGGATGGATGGAACGAACAAACAAACAAACAATAGATGGAAGGAGGGAAAGAATGAACGAACAAACGAATGATAGATGGAAGGAAGGAAAAAACGAACAATAGATAGATATATAAATAGAGAGATGGATAAATGGAACGAACAAACAAGTGTACGAATGTACGAAAGTACGTACGAACGAACGAACGAACGATAGATAGATAGATAGATAGATAGATAGATAGATAGATGCGGAGTAATGAAGTCATTCTCGTAGGAGTTCTCTCTCTTTCTGTCTCTCGGGACTCGGTCTCTCCGGCAGTCTCTTTAGCAGTTGCCACAGTGATCCCTGTGTTGCTGTTGTTCTCTGTTGGTCTCACAGCTCCATGAATGCGTGTGTGGTTCTGACCTCACGCTTCAGAGACACTGGGCCACAAATATCACCTAAAAACTGGCATATCAGCCGCGAATGCACTTGCGGGACTCACACACGGGCTGGTTTTATTTTTGGGTTATTGTTTTGTTGCAGCCATTGTTCTCATCTGACATTTCATCTCATCTACCGAACACTGGAGAGAAAACACTCTCAAACGCTGAGTTTTTAATATTCGGGTGAGATATCAAAATCGTGTTTGCTCACAATGGGAAGCACACGCTGTTCTTTTTGAACCGGTCTAGTGTGAGACTTCAAGGCTAGAAAAACAGATCCAAGCCATCTGGAGAAAAACGCTGAAGGAGAAACACTAGCGGATTCTGGTCAGTTGGATGACCACGCATTTTGCAGTGTACTTTTGAAGAATACTTACTCTTCAATGCCTCCAAAGCACTTCTCAAAAGCTTGCGATGGGTTTTGATGGAAGTAATAAATTATTAAAAGCACCCGAGGGAGAGACGCAGCATCTTGAAAGAGGAAAGGTAGTGGTAAGGTTAAGATAGAAAGTGAAAACATATTGATTTCTGTCACTTCTGACCAAATGATGCAAACTAGACTTGATTCATAGCAATTCAGAAGCGTTTCAAATGCTTTGGGTTATCAACTAATTCCTCATTGAATATTAAACAGCAACAGAAGATAATTTATCATACGATTGTAATGCTCAATGGCTAATCCTAAATCGATTCATCTGGCCATTCATCCGGACACAGAATTGGTTTTTAATAAAGCTTCAATCACCTGTGCAAACACCTTAAGTATTAATAATTCAGAATTAGGGATTGACGCATTATACTCTACTATTATTGACAAGGACATCTAACCAAACACAGTATTCATTATCTAAGCAGTCTAAATGTTTGAGATAATCAATGAAAGACAGTCTAAAGAAACCTTAGGAATTCCACAGGGAAAAAATATCCCATTATTCCTCACTAGAGCTGAAACATTAACGCACAAGGCAGCCTTACGAAATTCCCATTTTTTGCAGTGTTACTCACTAATGTCACCTTCACTACTTCACTACCTTCAAAACATCAGAAGCTGCTTCAGGAAATGAAACAATTCCGGTCTGAGACAGATGGAAATGAAGACTGAACGGCTCCTTGAAAGCCAGTTAGATTGTGGAGGACGTTTGAGTAAGAAGATTCGCATCTGAGACTCCCTGCATGAATCTCCATACCTGTTAGACTAGCCTATGCATCACGGAAATTGAGACTAATTGAAGTTTTAGAACTCAAAATCACATGCTAGGGTAAAAGCACAAGCTAATTCAACTCTAAATTACACCAGTTTAGATGCATTAACCTTATTAGACCTAAAATAACATTGCATGAGACTCAGGAAGCAGTCACTAATGGATGAAAAGCTGTATCTCAAAGTTATTCAAGCAAAATAAAATGAACATCTATTCAAAGGACTAGACTGTATATTTTGATCAGAACCAAACATGTTTAAATAAAGGATGACGTACAGCCTCATACAGACTCTGGACCACAAAATCCAGTCTTAACAAGCACGGGTATATTTGTAGCAATAGCCAAAAAAACATTTTATGTGTCAAAATTATCGATTTTTCTTTTATGCCAAAAATCAAATCTTAATTTTTGATTAGTCATATGCATTGCTAAGAACTTCATTAAGACAACTTTAAAGGCGATTTTCTCAATATTTAGATTTTTTTGCACCCTCTGATTATGTAATATACCAAATATTGTCCTATCCTAACAAACCAAACATGAACGACAAGCTTATTTATTCAGCTTTCAGAAACTGACCTTTATGACTGGTTTTGTGGTACAGGGTCACATACATCATTTCTCAGAGACAGCGTCTTTCTCACAAGAATGACAATTTTATCATCTAAACTACTGAAGAACGACGACACATAACATGACACTGAGTGTCATATATTCATTTACCATGGTATTTTCTAAGGTATTTGCAAGAATACCACACTGTAAAGAGTGGGAACATGTAGTTGCCACCTTAAAGTGTGATTTTCCATCTTATCTGACTTTAAAAATGATTTTCGTTGGCGTAAGCTGATACACTCCAGTAAATTCGCTCATAATATTTCTGACAGGAATAACCGTTAAACGAAGAACGCGCCACATTCATGCTATGATACATCTATTTGTTTACACATTAGCAAATCTTATGAAAAACATCAACACATAACATGACACTGAGTGTCATATATTCATTTACCATGGTATTCTCCAAGGTATTTGCAAGAATACCACAATGTAAAGAGTGGGAACATGTAGTTCTCACCTTAAAGTGAGATTTTCTACCTCGTCTGACTTTTAAAATGATTTTCGTTGGAGTAAGCTAATACACTCCAGAGAATTAGCTCATAATATTTCTGACAGGAATAACCGTTACCTGAAGAACGCGCCACAACCATGTTATGATACACCTGTTTGTTTACACATTAGCAAATTTTATGAAAAACGTAGACACATAACATGACATTGAGTGTCATATATTCATTTACCACGGTATTCTCCGAGGTATAAAGAGTGGGAACACGTAGTTGCCACCTTAAAGTGTGATTTTCCACCTTATCTGACTTTTAAAATGACTTTCGTTGGAGTAAGCTAATACACTCCAGTGAATTCGCTCATAATATTTCTGACAGGAATAACCGTTACCCGAAAAACGCGCCACAACCATCGCACAAGCCCCCCAAAAACAGTATTCTGTGAGGAAAATACTGTAAATAAACACTTTGACTTACTTTGACTTTCGAATTTCCTGATGATCGTGTCGAGGAAAGTGTTTTGCGGCGCGACGTGGCCCCGTCGTACCGGCATCCTTGCTGGCTCAAGCTGACCTTCCCGCCACGCTCCGTGCGCCCTGGGCACGCACGGCTCCGCGCAGCTATAGGTTCACATCAGCAACGCTCACCAGCGATAAACTTATCCAAACAGCAGTTTCCGGTTTCCAAACGCTAGTGTGGGGGATTGTTTACGTCGCGTAATCCCTCAAAAATGATCCGGGGTCCGGTAAAGTGACGCCAGACTAATTTGTGGGACGCTGAACTCTGTGTGACTGGAACGTGAGGTAACGTACCCTAATTTTACCATAGTTGAGTCCTCGGGTATCCCTTTGTCCAATTAAAGCGCTCTTCTCAGTTTTCATTCGGCGAAAAAGGCGCTTCGAAGAAAAGAGATGCGATTCAATTGAGGCGTATCGCTCCGTTTCGATGGTGACCAACAACAACGAGTTCGCGAAGCGCGATGTCAGCGTCTATTTAGTTAAAAAAGCCATTAAACTTAAATAATTGCTGTTCTGATTAGGATAACAGTAACATACGCAATTGTGAAAAATAGCGGTATTTAAAAAGCGCAAAAGTACAGGTAAATAACGATTGTAGAAAGCATAAACAAGCATATAGTTCATTTCATTCCGTGCCATTCGGCTCCTTTCGCAGGTGTCGAACCCTTGATGTCGTCATGCCTTGAGCTTTTGTGGAAATGAGCAGAAATCACGGGTCGCAGATGAAAGGTAAACTGGGATACTTCTCGACGAGCATCGCCGAAAGCGACGCGGACTCCATGCGCGATCTCCTAACTCACCTGACAGTTTCACGCGTGGGCTTTTGCGCTTTGTTTTCCACCTTCGGCGGAGTCGCGCTGTCAGACTGTACATGATACGTCACCGTCGATGCACGCGTGGCGGACGTGGGGTTTCCCTGCGCCGTTACGCGTGTGCAGACAAAAGGCGCTCCTCTTAGACATAATGGCAATACTATGCGTTTGCGCGGAGGTTTTTAGTGCAGTAACATCGATTTTGCAAGTTCTTTCTAAAGAGCACGGGAAGCCAAAACAGAGGAGTTTTACATTTTAAGCGGAATCTCTCTTCATATGATTTGTTTGGGTGTGCGAAATGGGCTTCAGAAGGGGGCGCGGCGCGTTTTACCCATATTTAGGCAGACTGTCTTTGAAGCATCCCAGCAGTGAGATCTTCCAGCCTCTTCCCCATCCATCTTATTTCATTCACTATCAGCAAAATGATCATATGGCGAATGCACATGGCACACTTTCATGCAATAAATGCAATAAATTAGATGATGCATGTTTTTTTTTTCTTTAGTATGCTTTAACTGGTTGTCAACCTTGTTTGCTTCACAGTAGGTAAATAATTTTTTTTTTTTAAGAATTCTCTTCTGCTTGCCAAGCCTGCCTTTATTTAATACAAAATACAGCAAAAGCACTAATATTGTGAAATATGTTTACTATTTAAAATAATTGTTTTCTATTTGAATATATTTTAAAATGTAATTTATTCCTGTGGTCAAAGCTAATTTTTCAGCATCATTACTCCAGTCTTCAGTGTCACATGATCCTTCAGAAATCATTTTAATATGCTGACTTATTGTTCAAAAACAGTTGTTATTAATATCGATATTTAAAACAGCTGAGTACATTTTTTTCAGGATTCTTTGATGAATAGAAAGATTCAAAGTTTTTTTGGGGAAAAAGTAATTATAGAAATTAATACTTTTGTTTAGCAAGGATGATAAAGACATTTATAATGTTACAAAAGATTTCTATTTCAGATAAATGCTGTTCTGAACTTTCTATTCATCAAAGAAATCTGAAACAATTCTACTCGGGTCTTTTCAACATAAAAAAAATGCTTTTTTGAGCAGCAAATCAGAATATTAGAATGAATTTTAAAGGATCATGTGACTGGAGTAATGATGCTAAAAATCAGCTTTGAAATCATTGGAATAAATTACATTTTAAAATATATTAAAATAGAAAATAATTATTTTAAATAGTTAAAATATTTACAAATTTGGATCAAATAAACAGGCTTGGTGAGCAGAAGAGACTTCTTTTAAAAAACATAAAAAATCTTTTGACTGGTAGTGTATAAAATTGTTTTGTATAATAAACCAGTGTGTTTAAGTGTACATAAATTCATAAAATGAAGTAAAAACAGCTGTTCATAACATTTTTTATAATACAAAAATGTGCTACAAACATTTATTAAAGAAATCATTTCTCATGAAAAGTGAAAGAAGACTGTCTTTGGCAATAATTATAATTTTTTTATATATATAATCAAGAGAGCTAGTATAATAAAGAGCATTTCATTAAAATACAAACTATTAAAAAATAATAAATCTAAAAAAAAGTAATAAATCATAACATAATTTAAAGGCTGTACAGAATGTAGATCTCGTAGAGCTTTAGGAAATATTAAATAGAAAAGATTCAGTCATATAATGACAAGCTACATAAAGAACACCGGACGAATACGAGGACGCAGCATCTGTCCATTCATCAGTGGCCATTCAGCGTCTCGACAGGTCTCCGCCTGGGGAAAGTGGAAAAGTACATGAACATGGGAGGAATTTGGCAGCTCTGGAAGTATTTTAACCTGGAATCTTGATTCATACCTTTCTGAAAGTTCGCTGTACGCCCTAAGCATAAGCTGCACATGAAAAATTAATTGAATATGCATTCAGTGGCCTGGATCAGAGTCAGAGCGCATCGTGACGCACACCATGTTAACATTTAGTCCTAAAAGACTGCAATTTTTGTCTTGTTTTCTAAATATTTTTAAATTAAGATCTTATGGAACAATTCATCAAAATTAAGAGGAATAGTTCACCCCAAAAAAAGAAAATTTGCTGAAAATGTCATCCAACATGTAGATGAGCTTGCTGCTGCATCAGATTGGGAAAAACGGATCCTCACCAGTGAATGGGTGCCGTCAGAATGAGTCCAAACAGCTGATAAAAACATCACAAGTAATCCACAGCATTCCAGTCTATCAATTAACATCTTGTGAAACCAAAAGCTGCTTGTTTGCAAGAAACAAATCCATTATTAAGACGTTTTTAACATAAAACTGTCACTTCTATAATCTATAATATTCCTTCTTCCAGTGAAAAAGTCCACGTCCTGTTGTCTCTCGCATCAAAATTCAGACACACATTTGTTTAGAGCTGTTTTGGACTGTGCTTGACCTGTGCATATTTCTCTCCTTATTCAGACAAGATGACTTTTTCACTGTAGGATGCATTATTATGGATTATGGACTCGGAATTGAACTGAAAGCAGTAGTTTTACTTTAAAAAACGTCTTACTGATGGATTTGTTTCTTACAAACACTATATAAGCTTTTGGCTTCTCAAGATGTTAACTGATGGACTGGTTGGATTACTTGTGGATTATTGTGATGTTTTTACCAGATGTTTGGACTCTCATTCTGACGGCACCCATTCACTGCAGAGGATCCAATGGAGGGCAAGTGCGCGTTTTTCCAAATACGACGAAGAAACAAATTCATCTGCTTCTTGGATGGACTGAGGGTGAGGACATTTTCAAGCTCAAGCTCAATTAATGTTGATTTAAGAAGGTTTAGATATTTGTACTGATAAAAAGACAAAAATACTGAGTGAGAAAATCACTTTTTGCAATGCATCTTTATATACAACCAAAAAAGTAATGACAAACAGTTGAAACAACTTTTCCTTCATTCTGGGAAGCTCTTGTTAACAGATTTGGAAACTCTAATTATGATGATTTGAAGCTGATTTTGATTGGAATAAAATGGACATCTTGAGCAATTTCATATTTCACTCTCTTTCCCTTCTCAACACAGACAGGAAGCTTTTAGTGCTAGTGCAAAACAATAAAGAGCAAAGGAAGTGCATTATGTGTGTAATTGATGCTTTGTGTGTATTTTATCATTCTTGTGGTGCCACGGGGAATTATGGGAAATAGCGTGGTCGCGAAGGCCCGTCGCCTCATGAAGCGGCTAAATGAGTGTTCTAGGAAGCTTTATGGCTGTTTTTCATCAACAATACACAATGCATTCAAACTAAATTGAGCAACGTTCACAATGGCAGTTTAATTACGATCGATATATCAGACTCTTTAATTGGCACACCCTCCACACTGATGGCGTTCATTTGAGCTCGTCTCGTAAATCCCATCGTAATGTCATGACATGAAAGCTGCGCAAGTCAGATCTCTTCGGTGCCCACAGAAACTGTTATTCAAACATCATTTGTTTTTCGAACAAATTTCGCAGCATTGTTTACAAAGCCTACAAGCGTATCAGTAAATATCAATCTGCATGAAATGGCTCCATGATGCCGTACGATAAAAAATGCGACCCCTCTAAGTGAAGTCCCAGAGATTCAATTAGCTAATGAGATCAATCGCAGTGATGAACGACTAAACACTGACGAGAACCAGCCTGATGAAATTAGGCATGTTGGAAACGCAGCGTACATTACAACGAGGGTGGCATCGCCTCATTACGGCCTGCCCGTTATAGAATGAGAACATCATGTTTTGGTTATGAATTCATCTTTGACATAATAATGGAAATACAGCACTCCCTTCAGAGATGACCATTAAACATTATGAATAATTCACATTTGTCATGTAAGTTAATGATAAGGGTTTGCTGATATTAACTAGTTCACCCAAAAATACACTGTCTCATCATTTACACACCCTCAAGTTGTTTTGACCCTTAAATCATTTTCTTTCTCCTCTAGAATACAAAAGAAGACGTTCGGCTGAATGTCTCAGCTTCTGTTTTCTATGTTAGGACAAAAAGGCACAACAAAAGCTCTTTGCATGACTTATATTCCAAGTCTTCTGAAGTCATACGATAGCTTTATGTTACGAATAGTCTTGAATTTAATTGTGCTCCTGGAATATCAGGGAAAAACAGCTTAAATTTCCACCTGTTTCTCACACAAAGCTTTTTTAACAAAAATGTTTTACTTGAGTTTATAAATATAAAGTATATATAAACTATATTTGAAAGATTATTTGTTAGAAATAATGCAATTAAAGACAGCCATATGGGTAAAGAAGCTACATTTCAAAAGAAATGATCAGAATTATGTAGTTTTGTTTTAAAGTAAATTAATCTTCAAAAAATAAATAAATAAATACATTTTGCCCATTTATTAATTTTATTTAATAATGTCCAATTATTTTACCCCCACTGATTTAATAAATAAATAGTTTATTCACTATATAACTTTTATTTTTAAGCATATATGGATAAGATACATGTTTAAGAAACATGCATTTATCCGTTTTATATGGTTAGGAATAAATGAATAGGTAAATAAATAAAATTGAGTTTTTATTAAGTTAATTAATCTTCAAAAAAAGCGCTATTTAATAATTTATTTTAATAAATGTCCAGTAATTTTGATATTTATTTTATAAATAAATTATTTATTCACTATATAACTTTTATTTGTAAGCATAAATGCATAATGTTTAAGAAATTAAACTTGTGCATCTACTTAATTGAAGTGAATTTGATGAATTTAGTTGGCTTTGTTCTACAGTACTTAAATGTATCTGTTTATTTGTGGAAGATAAGAATATATTTTGTATGGTAAATAGTCTAAGAATATATGCACATAACTTTATTTGTGTATATTTTGTATATGTATATACTGAAACATTACTATTTGTTAGGAAAAATGTCAAACGTGTAGGAAAGCTATATGGGTTTTAAAAAAGCAAATACATTAAGTTTTTTTTTTAAAGATCAAGTATATTAATAAAAAAAAAACTCAATTTTGCTGATTTATAATTAAATGTAATAATGCCCAATAATGTCACCCCCACTGATTCATTAAATAAATGATTTAAGCATTATATAACTTTTATTTGTAAGCATAAATGCATAATTAAGAAATCAATGTGCATCTACTTAATTGAAGTGAATTATTTATGTGTATACATTTTGAGTATGTATACATTGAAAAATTACTATTTGTTAAAAAAAAGGTCAAAACTTTAGGAAAGCTATATGGGTTTTAAAAAAAGCTAATTTACTGAGCTTTTTTAAAGATCAAGTAAATTAAAAAAAACCTACATTTTGCAGATTTATAATTTAATTTAATGCCCAATAATTTTGCTCCCACTGAGTTATTAAATAAATGATTTAAGCATTATATAACTTTTATTTATAAGCATAAATAATAATAATAAGTGCATCTATTCAACTGAAGTGAATTTTATCCATTTATTTGCTTTAATCCACAGTAGTTCAATGTATGTTTATTTTTGGAAGGAAAAAAATAAATTTTGCATGGTAAATAGTCTACATATTTTGCTGATGTTTTTTTCTTAATATAACAGTTTAGTAAAATTAATCTAAAAATCTACAAACACATTTGTATGGTGCTTTAAAAGAGTTTTTGGTCCTTTTTGGTGCTTGACAGCATGAATCACCATCCACTTTCCTTGTATGGAAAACAAAGGCTCGGACATTCTGCCTAATATCATTTGTTTTAGTTCTGTCAAAAGCAAACACTTCTCTTGGGCCGTTTGTTCTCATAAACTGCTGTGTGTTAACACCGTGCCAATCTTTCCAAACAAAGCAGAGAGGAGATTCATCCCCTGATGTCAGACACACAGAATGGGGGACGCAGCCGTTGTTTGAGGCTGTTTCCACTGGCATTACCCACCCTGGCAGCTGGTACACTCGCAGCTGTGAATGACGGGCAGAACGACAGGCTCGACGTCTCCGCTGGCGCACTGCAAGCTGAGGAAGCGCACGGGGTTCTGCGGGTCCAGCCTGTAACTGCAGCAGTCGCAAAACGCCTGCAGGTAGGGCTCCTGAGACAGAGACAGAGAGACACGTTATCAGAGGCCAAAACGGACGAGCCGGGCTAACAGGAAAAGAGCGAAACCCATGGATAACAATCCAAATTGTCTTCACGCTACATTTGCTTAAATGCCAATGGCCTGCTCTCTTTGATGGAGCGGAATCGCGGGATCATTTAGAGCGGCTAGGGCCGCGTTCGGTCTCTCTGAGCCCATTAGGAGACGCAGATAGAGAGGGCAGATGTGAAGACAAAAGAGGGAAAAAAGAGGTGCGAGTTTGGTGTTAAAGCTGGAGCGTGGCGACCAGGCAGACTGGTTTCCATGGCAACCTGACAGAAGTTTCCATTTCAAACACATTTTAAAATAGTTGCAGCAAACACTCGCACTGATGAAACATTTAAATCCAGAACAAAAAACACAAGGCTGAATTTGGCGCTTTAGCGCTGTGAGGTCAATACATTGATGATTGACCATTATATACAACATAAAAATACATCAAAACCAACAAAAGAGCAATTACGTTCTTTAAAATCTTTACCACAATCATAAATAATCTGGATGAACTATTATATTATTTACTGTCACACGTTGTAAGATCAACACTGTTAACCATAAAACATATTATGGGTGCATAATATATCTATCTTGACTAATATAAACATTTATCTTAGATCATTAATGGTTTAATAAATGATAATAGGGAATATTATATTGCATTAAAAAAAGTAATAAACAGTCATCCATCGTTTCTACTAAAATAACAACAAATACATAATAAATAATTGTGATGCCTCAATTCATCTCGTCCAGCATGTAAAACTGAATATGTAAAATATTATAATATATCATTTTAATCAGTTTTCATATCTATCTATCTATCTATCTATCTATCTATATATAGATATAAGTCATCAAAAATATTCATGTACACTACCAGTCAAAGGTTTTGAACAGTAAGATTTTTAATGTTTTTTTAAAGAAGTCTTTTCTGCTTACCAAGCCTGCATTTATTTGATCCAAAGTACAGCAAAAACAGTAAAATTCTGAAATATTTTTATTATTTAAAATAACTGTTTACTAATTAAATATATTTTAAAATGTAATTTATTCCTGTGATTTCAAAGCCGAATTTTCAGCATCATTACTCCAGTCTTCAGTGTCACATGACCCTTCAGAAATAATTCTATTATGCTGAACTGAAGTCCAATAAACATTTTATTATCATTATTATCAATATTTAAAACAGTTGAGTGCATTATTTTTCAATGAATATGAAATGAATAGAAAGATCCAAAGATCAGCATTTATCTGAAATAAAAAGCAACACTAATACCATTCAAAAGCTTTTTTTATTTGTTTTATTTATTTATTTATTTTGGGTAAAATAAATAGAAATTAATACTTTTATTTAGCAAGGATGCTTTAAATTGATCAAAAGTGATGACAGAGACATTTATAATGTTACAAAAGATTTCTATTTCAGATAAATGCTGTTTTTCTGAACTTTCTATTCATCAAAGAAACCTGAAAAAAATTCTACTCTGCTGTTTTCAACATAATAATAACAACAATAAATGTTTTTTGAGCAGCAAATCAGAATATTAAAATGATTTCTGAAGAATTATGTGTCTGGAGTAATGATGCTAAAAATTCAGCTTTGAAATCACAGGAATAAATTACATTTTAAAATATATTTAAATAGTAAACAGTTATTTTAAATAGTAAAAACATTTCAAAATTTTACTGCTTTTGTTGTACTTTAGATTAAATAAGTGCAGGCTTGGTGAGTGGAAGAGACTTCTTTAAAAACATTAAAAATATTACTGTTCAAAAACTTTTGACTGAGAGTGTATTTATTATTACTTTGAAATATATATAGTTATTGACCAGACATTACAAGATACCAATGTTAGTCAAACTTTCCACATTGGTGCATTTAGAATACATAATAAATCCATGATCTATAATCTGAATAATTCGTAAATAGAAATTTAATTCAGACTGATGCATGCGATGACTGTACTTTAACAACCTGTGAAAGTTCATGCAGCACTTCACAGATCAGAGATCAGAGATCAGAGCTCACGGTGAACGACACGCACCTCCAAAATCACATCGGTCCGGGACAAACAGCGCCCTCTGCAGAAGCTGACCTCCACGTTGTCCAGGCGACAGTCGCCCTTGGTGATGTTCCTGACCTCAGTGTAACGACGGCACTCGGCAACCGGATCCTCTGGAGACGAGAAAGTGATGTTCACAGGAGAAAATAGGACAAGAGGAGAGAGAAAGAAAGAGAGAGAAAGATTAACAGAAGAAGGATCAAATATGATTTATTGAAGGATCTCTGAGAAACTCGTAACAATCGAGAGAATAATCTTTGTTTTTGTTATGTTTCATTAAAATACAATAACTTGCTTCATCTCAGAAACCACTTACATCCTATTTTTCAACCACCTGTCATTTTCATCACTTTTCACCATCTGACTGACTCCCGATGGATAAAATCAAATCTCATCCTACATTTTCTCCCTCACTAAATATCCAGTTTCCTTCCAAAATACATATTACAGAAGTAAAACAAGTTAAAAAGACTTTCATGTTGACTTTAATATACACTTATCACACAAAAAAATTTAAACAAATATCCAATTGTATTAAAATTAAAAACCCAAACATGCAAAATGACTCACATAGTTTGAATAGAAAAAAATATAATTTTGTAAATGCATAAACAACAAAGTTATTATTATTTTTGATAACACTTTACAATAAAGCCCCATTAGTTAATGCATTTAACTAAAATAAAACCATCAATTAGCGTTTGTTTCAGCATGTATTAATCTTTACTAATGGCAATTAACAAAAATATAAAAAAAACTATTTATTACTGGTGCATGTTAGCTAATAAATAATATTGACAGATGCAACTTTTAAGTTATATGCTTATTATTTTCTATAATAATAATAATAATAATAACAACTATTATTATTATAGAAAATAAGTGTATACATTAAAAGTCATTATTATTATTAATTATTATTATAATAATGAAATTAACATTATAAAATTAAAACCCATAATATAGCATTAAAAGTGTTTTAGAAGTAAGGTCAGGTCATGTTAACAAATCTAAAGTGGTTTAAGTTAACAAAACTATTGCAAAGTGTTACCAATTTGCTATTAATTATTTTATATAACACATTTTATTTTTACATCAATAAGTTGGAATGCATTTCTTCCTGCATTTTAAAATTGATAATCTTATTTACGTTTCCATTTAACTAACTATGCATGATTATGCGGCTACTAGTATTTTATTATATGCATTCAGCGTTGATTTATGACATTCCCTCCTGCATCATACATTTTCTTCCTCACTAAATCTCTCAAAAATACATATTACAGAAGTAAAATATGTTAAAAAGCATTTCAGGTTGACAGTAATGCACATTTATCATACAAAAAAAAAATTAAAAAACAAACATCCAAACGTACTGAAATGACCAACCCAAACACGCAAAATGACTCATAGAGATTGAAAAGGAAAAAAATTAATTTTGTAAATGCATAAACAACATTGTTATTATTACTTTTTAATAGTAACATTTTACAATAAGGCCCCATTAGTTAATGCATTTAATTAAAATGAACCATCAACTAGCAATACATTCGTTACAGCATGTATTAATCTTTGCAAATGTTAAATAAAAAAAATACAACTATTCATTATTGGTGCACATTAGCTAATAAATAATATCGACAGATGCAACTTTTAATTTATATACTTATTTTTAATAATAATAATAATTATTATTATTACTATTATTATCATAGAAAATAATACGTTTATACATTAAGTTATTATTATTATTATTATAAACAGTATTAACAAATACAATTGTATTTGGTTTATTTTTAATAAAGAAATTAACATTAAACCTTTACTGCAAAGTGTTACCAATTTTGCCGTTTATTTAACACATTTTATTTTTATATCAACAAGTTGGAATGCATCTCTTCCTGCATTTTAAAAATGATAATCTTATTTATGTTTCCATTTTAACTATGCATGATTATGTGGCTACTAGTATTTTATTACATGCATTCAGCGTTGATTTATGACATTCCCTCCTGCATTTGAATGTGGTTGTCACTCATAAACTTTGCTGTGCACTGCACGGTATGAGAGTTTTCACAGTCTGAACGTGTCAGCATTTTCACATCGCACAAATTACCCAAACGGATCCTTTCCAACACAGAAGAACTTACACCGTCCTGCAATCTCTTGAATGTTGTTACACGGCTGGATCTGGAGTCGGGCTGTAGTTTGACTCAAACTCGTCCTGCCAGAGCTAAAGCCCCAGTACGGTTAATGATGTGTACTACATCAATCGTGTGTGGCACAAGAGGCCGCGAGAACTGCTGACAAACATCAGCGACCGACTGCAGGCTCACTCTTCCCTATTAGTGGGATATTGTGTGACTCTTACCTGGATACTCTCTGCGGCACACGGGACAGCAGCTCTCCGCTTCCAGCACCTTCACTTCGCCCTGGAAAACAGAGCAGGAGAGAGAAATGATATGAGAGGTGCCAGGTGGCTGAGAATAGCTCGCCGTACGTGACTCATCTCCTGCGAGATGGACGGATGCTGACAGTACGGACGAGCATCAGGCTCTGACAGCCTACATACGACTCCCGTTGCGTAGCGCACCGCCGCCGGGCCACAGGGGCTCGCAGACATTTACAGTGAAAATATGGAGTAAAACTGAGAATCGACAGGTAATGCATGACATGTTGTGGTTTGCTTGACTTGTTATTCAAATATATACACACACAATGCATATGACATTTACATTGAAATGACTATTCAGTGTAACCTACAGTGTATCAAACTGTACATTTATGCATCATGCAAAGTGCCCGTCAACTTGTATAGAGTTTATTTCCATTAATTTTTCCCATAGGGACTTTTAAAAAGTCTGTTTAAGAGTTAAACCAAACCAACCACTTATTAGGTAGGGATATTAATAAAAAATAAATAAAATAAATAAAAAAAATAAATAAAAATAAACATTTTAAAAAGCTACTTATTTTATTTCAGCCATTTTATTTAGCAATTTTATACATTTTTACATTTTCACCAAAATAACCAAAAATGAACCATAGACTTTTAAAAAATTAAAATAAAAATGTACAAAATTATATATATATATATATATATACACACACACACACACACACACACACAAGGCAGGATTATTATAACTAAAACTAAAACCATAAAACATTTTTCATTGAAATAAACTTTAACTGAAAGAAAATGAATGTGAATGAATAAATAAATAAATAAATAAATAAATACATAACTTCTTTTATTTTAGCTAGTGTGTCAAGGCAACATTTCTCATTTTTATTTAGGTTAACCTGATGTGCTAAAATAACTTACAAATTACATAATTTAAATTTGTTGCTAAATATATATATATAGGATTATTATAATTAACTAAAACTAAAACCATAAAACATTTTTCATTGAAATAAACTTTAACTGAAAAAAAAATTATGAACGAATAAATAAATATACAAATAAATAAATAACTTCTTTTATTTTAGCTAGTGTGTCAAGGCAACATTTCTCATTTTTATTTAGGTTAACCTGATGTGCTAAAATAACTACAACTAAAACTCGAATAAAAAAAAACAAAAAAAAAACAGACATTAAAAACTGACAGAAGCACACAAAAAATGATTAAAACGTTAAAACTGAAATGAAAATAGAAAACACAAAAATTATTAAAAATCTCAAAGACACTAAAATAACGTTTCTAAACTTTAATTTGATTTTTTTTAAAAATTTATTTTAAAAGTGGACAAAAAGATAAAGGCACAAAACTTAACTTTAATGAAGAAAAGAACTACAATCAAATTAAAAAACGATCAAATTAAAAGTGATGGAGAAATATAGAACTATTGATTTAAAGTTGATTATATTTATACAAATTACATAATTTAAATTTGTTGCTACACACACACATTTGCAACCTTCTTTTGGTGCAGTTTGATTGGTGGAATTTTCTGTATAGCATTATGGGTAGTTTTTCCACCAGGAATTCAAAAAGTAAAAAAAAAAATGGGATTTACATCATCACATTAGGTCGGTAAGTTATCAAAACGTTTTATTTAACATGTTTTATTTTGTTTTAATTGATATCACCAAGTTGGGAAACATTTTACTCTAACTAGTTAGTATTTTATTATTATAATTATTATTAATTGCACTCTGTGCTGTTTTTTGCACTCTCAGACTGATTTAGAAGATTCACTCCTGCATTAACTTTAGTGCACTGCACAATTTGAGAGTTTTCAGTTTAAACACGTCAGCATTTTTATATCTCACAATTTATCTGAACTACCTGACTGTTTGCAACTCTGAAAACTCTTTTTATTATATTTCTGCAATTCAGTTTAATGCCGTGCCAAAGGCACAGAAATGAAACACTATGAAAGTCAGTCCAGCCTGTGTTTATTTCTGTCCGTGATTATTAGTCTGGAGTTAAGAGGAACAATCCTTCGGTGAGGTGTGACATTTACTTGTGCCGGCGGCAGAAATGCAAATCGGGTAATTTGATTTGGACTGAATGAAGAAGAACAAATCGTCTAGAAAGCAGAGGGAGTATTTTTAGTTTTTCTCTGAGCAGATCTCCTCCTAGCGATCTGCAGGAGCCCAGAGGAGACATTGGGTTCCTCTGAGATGCTGCAGAAGCTTCCTTAAGGGCTGCTGAGCTTCGGAGACGTCCAGGCGTCACTCCAGAGCCATCTGGGACATTATCCCTGACCAGAGCTGTTGCCTGGACAACGGGTCAGTCTATTTCCAGCATCTGGTCCTCTAACGGCGTCCTGTTCTCTTACTGGACTCATTACTGATGCGAGGCTATTCACCGGTTATTTGGCCGACGCGTGTGAAACCAAAAGGCAGCGGACGTCTAACGAATAATATACTGTAGAAATGTTGAATCTTTTTGTGTGTGAGATCAAGAAAAGTGAATATGAAAGACAAACAACACATTTCTTACCTCAGAGCAGTGAAGTGGAGGACAGTTTGATTGACAGAGTTTCTGGCCATTGATACAGCGACAAGATTGACAGCCGTCCACCCACTCGGACCCCGGCTGTGACATAAAATCATGAAGTACAATTCATTAATATTTACATTAATGTACTCGGACAGACACTTCCTAATGATATAAGTTCTAGATAATATTTTGTGCCTCAGTTTTGCATTTAGTTATAGCCAGTATGCCATTCATAAGAGTATATTATATTCACAATAGTGTACATACAAAAATATCAAAAATATATATATATAAAAAAACATAAAAATGCAAAAATATTTTTGAAATCAAATATATATTACTTTATATACTTATATAATATGTACAATTTTTTAATTGAACAGATATTACCATTTTTATTCAGCATGGACACATATTCAATTGAAAATTCTGCTTTGATCACAGAAAGAAATTACATTCCACAATATATTCACATAGAAAACATTATTTTAAATTGCAAAAAATATATTACTTTTTCATTAAATAAATGCAAGTGCAACTTAAGAAAAAAATATTCATTTTTAAAACAATTTTTTGTTATTATTAGTAAAAATACAAAAATATATTAAAATCAAATATAGATTTTTTATATTTTTATATAATATGTATTTTTTTTATTTATCAGATATTACCATTTTTATTAAGTATGGACACATTCAATTGATCAAAAGTGACAGTAAAAAAATTATAATGTTACAAAATATTTCTATTTCAAATAAATGCTGTTCTTCTGAACTTTCTATTCATCTGTGAATCCTGAAAAATAAAATGTATTCCGTTTTCCACAAAAATATTGGACAGCACAATTGTTTTCAACATTGATAATAATCAAAAATGTTTCTTGAGCAGCAAATCAGCATATTAGAATGATTTTTAAAGAATCATGTGATTCTGAAGACTGGAGTAATGATGCTGAAAATTCAGATTTGATCACAGAAATAAATTACATTTTACAGTATATTCAAATAGAAAATTGTACTTATTTTAAATTGTAAAAATATTTTCCTTTTTTTTTTTTTTTTAATTAAATGCAATTGCAACTTAAGAAAAAACTATTACATTTTTAAAACAATTTTTAGTTATTAATAAAAATAGAAAAATATATAATACAATCAAATATATACTTTTATATATTTACATAATATGTATAATTTTTTTTATTTAATAGATATAACCATTTTTATTAAGCTTGGACACATTCAACTGATCGAAAGTGACAGTAAAAACATTTTTAATGTTACAAAAGATTTCTATTTCAAATAAATGTTTTTCTTTTGAACTTTCTATTCATCTGTAAATCCTGAAAAATAAAACGCATCAAATTTTCCACAAAAACATTGCACAAAATATTTTTTATTAAATAAATTCAAGTGCATCTTAAGAAAAAAAACATTTAGTAATTTTTGTAAACAATTTTTAGTTATTATTAGTAATTATATTTTTAGTTATTTTTAGAATTTATATATTTTTAAGAACAACATTGATCAGTTGTTCATAATATGACCCAGAACATGAATTAATAAAGTATACAGGTGAATTTAGGTTATGAGTCAAACAATACAACAGGTTCTTTTGAATGAAGAGCTTGTAATTATTAATCTGCCCTTAATATTTTATTGTTTATGTACTGTGTACCATCCATTCATATTGTGCTGATGGCATTTTTCCACAGGTAGGCTACATCATCCATCTCATTCAACCGAACACTCTTCATAAAAAAATTAAACGGGCACCACTGTAGCTCAATTAGACAACCATGTAAGGCTTTCAGTGCTTTTCTTCATTATTAATGATGGCAATTATCTTTTTTCTAGAAATGCCCTGAGTGCTAATCCATCAGATTCATTAATAATGTTCCTTATTAGAATGAATAAACAAAGTAACCAACACAGTAATTACAGGCTACAGGAAAGCAGTGTTGGCGGGTCACGCTCCGTTGAGGGGTGTGTGTTTGTGTACCTCTCGATGTGTCCCGTCTTCCTCTTCACACTGACACAGTGCTGGAATCACACACTGGCCCTCCAGACTCCGATACCAGCCCTCCTCACACACGCAGCCCTCTGTGGCCCCGGGGCCCGTGCAGTTGAGCGGTTCGGGGTCGTACAGGTCCAAACACCCCCTTTCACACACTTGGCCTGATCCAGACTCACTCCAGAGCCAATGCTCACCCTCTGGACACTCTGTAAGTGCATTAGTTAATGACCAATGGACTTTAGGGTAGAGCAGATGCCTTATTTATTTATTTATTTATTTTCATGCATGTATTTATTTATTTATTACACACTCTCTTTTTTATAAACAGTAGTCAAATAAACAAATAAATAAACAGATATATAAATAAATATTACTAAAACCAAATAAACCAAATAATTAATAAAAACAATTAATTAAATACATAATTAATTAAATTATTATTATTATGAAACCAAATAAACACATAAATCATTATTGTTAAAACAAACAAGTAAACATAATTAAAATCTTATTAAAATTATTTAATAATTTTATTAAATAAATAGAATTACTATTATTATTAAACTTAAACCAAATTAATAAATATTATTAAGACCAACTTTAAAAAAATTTAAAAATGTCAAAATTATTAGTGTTATTTATTTATTTATTTTAATAATAAAAAAAAACACAAATAATCCCCACAAACCCTCTTCACTGTGTTTCTTACCACATTCAGGGCCTCTGCAGACTCGTGAAGTGTGTGACGGCCCCTCACACTCCTGTCCTCCATACTGACGCTGGCGCCGAATTGTCCGGCTGGAGAACTGCTGTCCAGAGCCGCAGGAAGCCGAACAAGAGCTCCACGCTGACCAGCTGCTCCACTCACAATCCACTGAATGAAAGACAAGACAATCATATTACATTCACTTTACACTCCATTCATACCCACAGGAAAGTATTTATTGCTCAGAAGTTGCAGGAATTAGTTGAGGAAAATTTTTAGAAGTTTGTGTCAGATGTTTCTACAATTTTGTGTCTCTGCTGTGAGTGTGTGAGATCACATGACTCACCATCACATGACTCGTTAGTGCAAGTAAAGAGTCCATTTTCACAGATGCTGTAATTAAACACATACAAGACAAAAATCAGAGGTAAAAATGCATACTTATTTGCCTTTCCATGCTTGATGTTACAGTTTTCAAGGCAAAAGGATGTAAATATATTTAGCATAAACCAATTTTAACAAAATAAAAAAACTTTCATTTTATTTTTTTAAATCTCTATTAGGTCTTATTAGTACGATGGTGTTTTAGTGCCACGTTAAAAAAAATCTAAGATTATGAGATTAAAGTGTTAATATTTCGAGAATAAATTCGAAATTACAAGAATAAAGTTGAAATACTACGAGAATAAAGTCAAAGTATTTCGGTAATAAACTCGAAATTGCGAGAATATTTCTCGTAGTATTATGGCTTTATTCTCGTAATATTTCGGCTTTATTCCTGTAGTATTTTAACTTTAGTCTTGTAATATTTTGACTTAATTTTCATAATATTTCGACTTTGGTTTCGTAGTATTTCTACTTCATTCTCGTAGTATTTTGATTTTATTCTCGTAGTATTTCAACTTTAGTCTCGCAGTATTTCGACTTCATTCTCGTAATATTTTGACTTTATTCTCACAGTATTTCGACTTCATTCTCGTAATATTTTGACTTTATTCTCGTAGTATTTCGACTTCATTCTCGTAGTATTTTGATTTTATTCTCGTAGTATTTCAACTTTAGTCTCGCAGTATTTCGACTTTATTCTCGTAGTATTTTGATTTTATTCTCGCAGTATTTCAACTTTATTCTCGTCGTATTCTGACTTTATTCTCGTAATTTCGACTTTATACTAGAAATATTTTGACTATTCTCATTGTATTTCGAATTTATTTTCTGAAATTTTCAACTTCATTCTCGTGAATTTTCGACTTTACTCTTGTAGTATTTTGACTTTACACTTGAAATATTTCAGCTTTATTTTCGTAGTATTTTGATTTCTTCTCGCAATATTTCGACTTTATACTCTTAATATTCCGACTTTATTTTCGAAATATTACAACTTTAATCGTAATCTTAGATTTATTCTTTTTTTTGGGATTTAAAATTTAATATGATCTGAGCATGTTTTCATAAAATTCATGTACTTTCATTCAAAATATCTAATTCTAGATTGTCATTCCTGTCTGTAATTTTGTCAGCTATTCCACCCAGAGCATTAGATTCCTTCCACAATGTCAGAGTGACTTTCTGAACATCTTGCCGATATTTTATGTCCAAAGAGAGGATGTGGATTTCACTTCACCACACTGAGACGCACTTAGAAAAGCCTGACTGAATTTTATGTGTCACCGAATATCAATCCAATAACCACAGCAGCTCTTTTTGTCACAGATCCATTTACACGTGAAACACAAACCCTCTGAGAGGACATTTAATAAATACCATGAGTTGCAGGAGTCTGGTATGACTGTTCCGGCAGGAACGTCCTGCTCCTGGAGGTCCAGGGTGAGGTTGTGGGACACCAGCAGGAGCGAGACAACAGAACAAGGACACTGGGACAGAGGAACGCAGCTTCCGTTGAGCATCACCTGCAGATGGATTATACAATTAATAATGTCCTCATATTCATGTGAGCGCAGCTCGAGGGACTCGTACAGCCATCTGTGTCCAAATATTAAACACTTCCAAAAATACAGAGCCATCAGGAGCAGATGTGAATGTGGTATACTCTTCACATCAAAGTTTACTGCAGTATGGACAAAAATATACACGTATATATATATAGATTTATGTTTTTATGACAATGGGCTCTGTTTGCCTGTGCAGATGCCACAATGATGCTTAAGTGTTTTGGGTGGTTGACAGGGTGTTGCTATGAAGGTCTAGGCTAAATTGCTGCTATGGGGTTGTTACAGTCTTCTGAGACTTTGTTAAAATGTTGCTATGGAATTTCTAGGGTGTTCTATGAAGCTGCCAGGGTTTTGCTGAAGAGTTGCTATGCAGGTCTAGGCTAGGACATGGGGTGCTATGGGGTTGCTAGGGTCTTCTGTGAATCTTTTAGGACATTGCTATGGGGTTGCTAGGGTGTCTCAGGAAGTTTTAAGGGTCTTGCTATGGAAGTCTAGGCTACGGCATTGTTATGGGGTTGCTAGGATGTTTCTATGTGGTTGTTAGGATGATGTTTTAGTGTTTCTAGGGTGTTCTAAGATCCTTCGAAGACGTTGTTGTGGGATAGCTATAGTGTGTCTATGGGGTTGCTAGGGTGATGCTATGGTGTTTCTAGGGTGTTCTAAGAAGCTTCTACGACATTGTTGAGGGGTTGCTAGGGTGTTTCTATGGGGTTGCTAGGGTGATGCTATGGAGTTTCTAGGGTGTTCTAAGAAGCTTCTACGATATTGTTGAGGGTTGCTAGGGTGTTTCTATGGGGTTGCTAGGGTGATGCTATGGTGTTTCTA
>JAHKKF010511380.1:0-16434 GCA_019740295.1 Labeo calbasu
TCAGGAAATGCATAAAGATAAAAGGTTAATGTCTCAGGGCTTGGGCTGTCTGCTAAATCACAATATACATAACATTTTAGAAATTTGTAATCCAACAACACGTACATCTGCAAGATGTCTGTTAAAGATCTCCTGATCTGGAAAGCATCTGCTGTGTACAAACGTCTTGCAGACATCTGTAAGATGTAAGTTTTACATATATTCTAAATCATAAACATCTTAAAGACATCTAACAGACGTCTATTTGACATCTGATGGGAAATATTGAATAGACATATTGCAGATGAGCAAACTATGTCTTGCAGATGTAAATGCAGATATCAAATAGACGTCTCTGAGATGTACATGTGCTATCAGGGTTTTCACTGGCGCATGTGCTGTGCATATGTCCTACTTCATCTGCCTACTCTTTTATGGATACTGAGGTTTCGGACATACTAACTTTCTTCATATACTCTTTTCTCCTACTATATAGTAGGTAAGTAGGCACATTCGAACGCAACTCAAGTATATGTACATCAAAATCTTGCAAGATTTAGTGCACCAGCCAGATAATTCTCGCCTACTCTTTTATGAATACCCACAGTTCAAATCACCTACTGTTTTTTGCCTACTATACAGGTGCAATATCATGGAAAGTTCTTTTATTTTTGTAATTTAATTTAAAAAAATAATTTAATTAAAAAGTAATTTAATTACTCTCTAGATTCTGTCAGGATTGTGTTCTGTTTTGTCTTGTTCTTCCTAGTGTTTTTCCCTTCTGTTTCTAGTGTATTTGGTTTAGTCTTGTCTCCCCCTTTGGTTTTGTAGATTATTGGTTTAGTCCTGCCCATATTTGTTCTTCCCCTCATTTGCTCGTTTGTAACCACTCCCCTCTTCCTGTGTATTTAAGTTTGGTTGTTCCCCCTGGTCATTGTCGGTGATTGTATGGTCTCGCTGTGTTTTCGTCGTGGTTGCTGTTCCCTGCTGGTGTTCTTCGTGTTATGTACTTTTTGGAGTGTTTAAATAAACGTGCATTGATTGGATCTCCGCTCTCCTGCTGTTCGTTCCCGCACACGACGACAACCCTGACAGAATCACCGACCGACAACATGAATCCCGAGGCAGAGCTGTGGCGTTTGAGGCAAGGTGGACGAGAGTTGGAGCGGTATGTGGAGGATTTCCTAGAGCTAGCAAACCAGCTAAGCTGGCACGACGCGGCTTTGGGTGCTTGTTTTTTGATGGGGTTGGACGAAGACATTATCCGTTGCGATCTTCACGCTTGTGATTATCCCCTGATCGAACTGGTTAATGTAGTACTTTATTTAAATGGATCCGACTTTGAAGTCGAAGAATCTCAGGTGTCTCGTCGTCCAACTCCCTCGCAAGCACGCCGCGTCGTGTCAGTAAACACCATGCCAGGAGCCCCCACATACCGCGCTAACGATTCGGACCGCCTGCCTCACCACCCCCTTCCAGCCGCGGTCGCGGCCAGCACTCGGACTCCGTCGCCCGCGGCCAGCTCTCGGAGACCGCCCGCGGTTGGGATGGCCCACGTACGGGACCCGCCATTTATGTCAGTACGGGCAGCAAATATCCGAAGGACAGCCCCAGCACGCACATTTGAACCCGCGGCGAGCACACGCCATCCACCGCTCGCAAGAAGGCGGCAAGGAAAAGGCGCTGTAAGGACACAGCTGCGTTTCCTGTGTCAAGTCAAGTTGCAGCTGCGTTTCCGGTGTCAAGTCAAGTTGCAGCTATGGTCCCAGTGTCAAGGCATGCTGCTGCTGTTGTTCCAGTGTCAAATAAAGTGACAGCTGTTGTTCCAGAATCAAGTCAAGCTGCAGCTGCGTCGTCTAAGGCAAGTCACGCTGCAGCTGCGTCTTCTGAGGCAAGTCATGTCGCAGCTGTGTTTACTGAGTCAAGTCAAGTTACGGCGGAGCTTCCCGAGCCAAGTCAAGGAACAGCTACGTTCCCCGAAGCAAGTCAAGTGGCAGCTGTGACCCCTGAGTCAAGTCAAGTCAAAGCGGTATCTCCTGAGTCAAGTCAAGTTCCAGGTGCGTCCCCTGAACCAAGTCAAGCTACAGCTGCTGTTCCTGTGTCAAGTCAAGTTAGAGCTGGGTTTCCTGCGTCAAGTCAAGTCAGAGCTACTTTTCTTAAAACAAGTCAAGTCAAAGCTGTGTTTCCAGGGGCAAGTCAAGTCAGAACTGTTGTGTCCGAGTCAAGTCAAATTACAGCTGTCGCTCCGGTCTCAAGTCAAGTTACAGCCGTCTTTCCTGAGCCAAGCACGGTCAAGATGGCTGCCACGCCAGAGCCACTGCACAAGATGGCTGCCACGCCAGAGCCACCGCACAAGATGGCCGCCACGTCAGAGCCTGCTAAAGCCCCATCAGCCAAACCAGTGCCGGCTCACGCCACGTCAGCCAAACCACAGCCTGCTAAAGCCTCGGCAGCCAAACCAGCGCCCGCCAATGCCATGTCAGCCAAGCCACAGCCTGCTCAGGCCATCTCAGCCAAGCCACCGCCTGTTCACGTTATGTCTTCTGCTCCTGAGTCTGCACCCATCATGACCACCCTTCTTGAAGTGGTTCCTGAGTCAAGCAAAGTTCAAGCCACGGTTCCTGAGCTAAACCGATCCAAAGCTGCTGCCGTTCCTGAGCAAAGTACAGTCAAGACTGAGGTTCTTGTGTCAAGTAAAGTCAGAACGGTCCTTCCTGTGTCAAGTCAAGCCACAGCTGATCTTCACGAGCCAAGTCAAGGGATTGCTGCTGTCCCAGAGTCAAGTCACATCCCGCCTGATGGCCCAGGGTCAGGTCACGTCACGGCTGGGTCAGGTCACGTCACGGCTGGGTCAGGTCGCATCACGGCTGGGTCAGGTCACGTCACAGCTGGGTCAAGTCACCGCTCGTCAGACCGTCCAGAGCCAAGTCACATTTCTTCTGACGGCGCAGAGCCTCGCCATGTCTCGCCATGTCCCTGCCATCCGCAGCGGCTCTCCCCTTAATGGCGGTTGCTATTTGGTGTGTGTGGGCTGCACACTGTGCTCCTGAGATCACGTCTGTTCACAAAGCTGCACCCGAGGTCACATCTGATCCCTCGCATACGCCAGTGGTCTCGTCCGCTCACACGTCTGCTATAGAGGTCTCGTCTACTCACAAGTCAGCCACTGAGATCCCGTCTGACCTCAAATCCGCTCCCGAGGCCTTTCCCACCAGAGAAGCCGCGCCCATGCCCCCAGAGGTGTCAGCTTCGGCTGTAGAGCCTCCTATGGGGGCGGCGTTAACCCAGGAACTCTCTGCTTCTCCCTCTCCCTCTCTGTCCACCTCCTCTATCCCTGCTCTCCCCAGGTCCCAGGCCTTGACGCAGCTGTCCTGGAAGGCTCCAGCGCGCCCTCCAGAGTCTGTGCGCCCTCCAGAGTCTGTGCGCCCTCCAGAGTCTGCGTGCCCTCCAGAGTCGGCTCCTCCTCCAGCGTGCCCTCCAGAGTCGGCTCCTCCTCCAGCGCGCCCTCCAGAGTCGGCTCCTCCTCCAGCGCGCCCTCCTGAGCCCACATCTGGTCAGCCATTTGGTTGTTCTCCATGGTCATTGTCGGTGATTGTATTGTCTTGCTGTGTTTTCGTCGTGGTTGCTGTTCCCTGCTGGTGTTCTTCGTGTTATGTACTTTTTGGAGTGTTTAAGTAAACGTGCATTGATTGGATCTCCGCTCTCCTGCTGTTCGTTCCCGCACACGACGACAACCCTGACAGATTCATTGTACACAAACTGAGTTCAAGGTTTTTTTTTTTGTTTTTTTTTCTGATAGTTACGATTTGTAACTTAAGAAAATAAAATCAGTATCTTAAAAAAATTGAATATTCTATTTTGAGCTTGATTAGTTTGATTAATTTTGAGTATAAATACTGGGTACCTCTGGGTACAATTATTGGGAAGACTACTGACTTGACAGTTGTCCAGCAGACGATCATCCGACACCCTCGACAAGGAGGGTAAGCCACAGAAGATCATCGCTGAAAGGGCTGGCTCTTCACAAAGTGCTATTCATAGAAGTTGACTGGAAGGAAAAAGTGTGGTAGGAAAAGGTGCACAAGCAAAAGGGATGTTTGGTCCAGCTTTGGGAAGATTGTCAGGAAAGCTGATTCAAGAATTTGGTGGAGCTTCACAAGGAGTTGACTGAAGCCAGAGTCAGCGCATCAAGAGCCACCACACACAGATGTCTTCAGGAAATGGGCTACAGCTGTCACATTCCTAAAACCAAGCCACTCCTGAAACAGAAACAACATGAGAAGCATTTTACCTGGGCTGAGGAGAAATAGAACTGAACTGTTTCTCAGTGGTCCACAGTCCTCTTTTCAGATGAAAAGTGGAGAGGCACAGAATCCAAGTTGCTTGAAATCCAGTGTGAAGTTTCCACCGTCTGTGATGATTTGGGGTACCATGTCATCTGCTGGTGTTGGTCCACTGTGCTTTATCAAGTTCAAAATCAATGCAGTCATCTACCAGGACATTTTAGAGTACTTCATGCTTCCTTCTGCTGACAAGCTTTATGGACAAGCTTTTTCTTTTCCAGCAAAACTTTAGCACCTGCCCACAGTGCCAAAACCACATTCTGACCATGATATTACTGTGCTTGATTGGCCAGCCAACTCACCCGACCTGAACCTCATAGAGAATCTATGGGGTATTGTCAAGAGGAAGATAAGTAACATTCGACCAAACAATACAGATGAGCTGAAGGCCGCTATCAAAGCAATCTGGGTTTCAATAATGCCTCAGCAGTGCCACAGGCTGATCGTCTCCATGCCACACCGCATTGAAGCAGTAATTTATACAAAAGGAGCTCCAACCAAGTATTAAGTGCACCTGTATAGTATGGAAGTATGCAGTTTCGAACGCAGTGTGTATGTTTGTATGATGGAGATTAAAGTTTTGTGTATGTAAAATGTGTTTTAGTATTCTGTATACCACAGCTGAATTTTAAGATGTATTTATGTTCTCAATAATATGAAATTAAGGACATCGCCAATATCATCCGATATCAGGCCCTTACATGATGATTATGTTTATAATCCCTTGTCTTGCTATAAACAGTTACAACAGATTGGAAAAAAAAAACACATCTAAAATGAGAACATGACAATTTTTTTTTTTTTACAGAAAGCGTATGCATCTGATCATGGCAACATGGGTATGTTAGCACAAGCTCTGCAAATTAACAATTCAGTAATTGTATTTACATGCCTTTTTATTCAAGAGGACGCTTAAAAGCAAGCAGGTTTACAGTTGTAGCCCCCTTATCACTTTACTGCTGAACTGCTAAGGGCCGGAGTTCAAAATACTATCTGATCCTATGTCTAGCTGTCTTCTGATGAAAATGCTTAACTAACTGACACCCCAGTCTCATGGCAATTTGTGACATAGTCACGGAAATGTAATCTATTGATTTGTGTTAACGGACATGAATTTCCTCTTTTTTTCGTGTCACTCAGCACGACTGTCAATATAATGTATTTTAATGGGGAGTAATTTTCGTGCCTGCACCACGTTTTTCTTTCTTCCTGTTACACCTGGCTCAAAGATGTAACATTAAGGGAGACGACACGGCGGAATAACTTAAAACATAATATTTATTACAACAAAATTAACCAAAATAACAATCAGTTTAGTAGGTTCGATCAGGGTGAAATGCGAGTGAGTGGATGCACAATGAAGTGTGGTCAGCGCTAGTGAATGAATGTGAAACAAAACATAATGTCACAAAATTGGAGCGCGGCTCTGGCAAACTGCCCACGCGAGAGCGGAGCAGCAGCGCCGACAAACTCTTGCACCACGTTTAAATAAGAGCCATGACGCGCATCAGGTGCACTCAAGTCACGCCCCAAATCAGAAAACCTACAACAGAAAAGAGAAACCAAAATACCCAAAACAACACAACTCAGTCCTAACACTGCCACTGCAACACGTTTGATTTCGTTTTAATCAGCCACCATATAATGTTATTTACATTTTATATTTACACAATTTAGACGTGTTTGAGCACCTAACTCAACCCCACCCCTAAACCTACCCATTTGTATATTATATAAAACAAAAAATTATAACAGGCACACATGACAACGAACGCTGTTTATTTAAAAGTAAAAAAAAAAAAAAACAGTGTTTCAAGGTAAACCAATTGATTTGTGCGAAAAACGCATGCAAAATGATCACCATCTCCATCCGCAATCTGCCATTAAAACTGTCTGTTTACTGTTCACATTCAAAATTGGCGCCAGAGGAAGTAAGCCTTACATCAGCTTTGATTGTGAAATGGCATTGGCTCTCGTGTGTTTAGTGACTGATTGCGTCATGTGTATTTTTGAACAAGTGACTGCATGTGTCCACAGAGCAAGATTATTTCAGCAATTTAAAACTTTACATTTCACTCAGTCTGTTTATATAACAATATCGCATGGCTTCGGAAGATTTGGAATGCACCACTAGATGTTTGTAATATCTGTATACTGTTTGTGGTCGATTTTTGCAAAAAATACATGTGCTTGTACTTACATTTCGCTGTGTTTTATGTAGTTGAGAAGTGGGTAGGTTTAGGGTAGGAGTGGTGTTAGGTGCTCCAAAGTAATAAATATTTATAAAGTGATTTCTAGTTTTTCAATTGTGAAGATTTAAACATGGAAGGGGTACCCTGCACCGATCCCTATTAAAATACATTAGACTGAAAATCGTGCTGAGTGACACGAAAAAAGGGAAAATTTGTGTCAGTGAACACGAATCAATAGATTAAAATTTCATGACTGTCACGAACTACCGTGAGACTGCGTTGTAACTGATTACTTGTTAAATTACATTCACTTCAAATACTCACTGTACAATTCGATCAAGGAAATGGAACACAAAACACTACACAATTAGGTGCAATAGGTGATTGTCTTCAAAAACATTTTTTGTTATGCTGGTTGAAAGTCTCTTCACATCCCGACAGCACTCATTAACTTAAGTGGTCTAAATGTATTTATATGTACTTACATATTCTGTGGAAGGCCCAGGACCAGGAAATGTTTGTCCCATCAAAATGTTTGGTGTCGTACCTGCCTGTCAACATATGCACACCCTGTTTGCACAGACAGCATACGTCATCAGTGTGTTCATGAACGCTATGCAGACAGAACGAGAATGGCAGGCAAACATTAACAACCTGATCTTCCTTCCTGGTATTGTAATACTTCTACTAACTGTACTATAAAGTGTTCTCACGGTTAATGGAATATGATGTTGTAATGGCCACTACAGCATTTACGGTAGTTTTGTGGCAGACTGACAATTGCGCATGTGCATAACGTGTCTGTACATTCTGAAAAGGTGAAGAGATGACTCGCTCCGGGAGGGTGGGACGTTCACTTTCAGTGCTATCAGGCTAAAGTTAGCATTTTCCAAGATCTCCTATTGCACCTTTAAATAAGTGACTTTCAAATTATATTGGAATGAACTGAAGTTGGCAGAAGCCAAAAATTGTATGAATGCTGTAGATGTACATTTTTAACAATAAAATAAATTCAATAAATAAAGGGAAAGAGATACAAAACAGAAAAACACAGCAATAAAGGAATGAAAACAACCCTTTGTCTGACTTTTATACTTTTTACCTAATCAACTTTCTTTCTCTTCAGTGCTCACTTTCAGGTAATATTCTATAATGTATCCTTTTTCTGTCTTATACTCAAACTTCTCACAAATTGGAAATAGCCTTTCCACGTAACGTGAAAGATTTGCTATAGTTACCTAGGCTTAACCCGGGCTCACACTACAGGATTTTTAGCCTGATTTTGCCCCGATTTTCCCCTCCCGAGAATTGGAGCAAAAATCTTGTCGAGCACCTCGATCAGTCCCGATGTTCGGCACAGATTATCTGATTATCTACTGCACACAGAGAACGATTTGACAAAAAAAAATTATCAGAAGAGATAGTGAAAGAAAGAATTTGGTAAAAAAAAAATAAAAGAGGCGGCTATTCTGCTAGGGATGTGACGGTGACAGTTGCATGATTTTAGTGGCAATTTGGCGTCAAGCAATTGTTAGTTTTTAGCTCGTTTAAGTTTCCCCTCTTTTCCTCACTGTCCTAAGCTTTTAAATAGGCCTAGCTCATAAATGCACCATGCCCATTTTACTTTCACTTTTAAACTAGCGGCAATTCGGCATCAGTTCCTTAAATGCAAAAATGCAGTTAATACAATGTTACACTAAATTAGCCTATAAATAATCATATAACTTTTATTAACAAAACGAATGAAAATAGCTTACTCCATGCTATATGTCTAGGCTAATATAAAATAACAAATAACGTAGGCTACATAAAGTTAACAAGAACTGCAGGAAAGCAGGTTTGATGAATCAGTGGTCTGGCGCTTGCAAGTTAGACTCCTAAAATCACCTTTGCTGATGTGCAAACAAGTGTGCGCACAACCGTGGATGATTCATTATCCACTAAAGTCGAGTCTGGGGTGTGCGATATAAAGTATATCCTCTGCGATAATATGGTAATTGTTGTTGTAATGATGTGCAATCTGACATTATCAAGTAGGCTATATCACCAAATCACACACAGAGTGTGCACCCTTGATTTATTAGTCTATTAAAACTCAAAATTCCAGGCATTCTAAATTGTAGACAGCAAAAATGTTTCTGTATGTTGTTTATAGCTATATAATTTAATATACTTAATTTAATCTATATCGCACAAAGAGTACCGTTTTTCTGCAGATGTCAGCAGGATAACACATTTGATAAGTTCACATTTGATGACCTGGGCCGTGGAACAGTGGCAGACAGTCCACCATGTTAGATTCTGAGGAGCCTGGAGGCATGGCGGAGCAGGCAGAGCAGGGAGCCATAGCGGGGCAGGCAGAGCAGGGAGCCAGGGTGGAGCTGCCGACCAGTACAGCAGAGCAGACAGGAGCAAAGATCCCAACAATGGAACAAATGAGTCCGAAGATCTCCACAGTGAAGCAGACGACCACCACAGCAGAGCAGAGGAGAGTAAGAATCCCTATGGCAGAGCAGAGAGTTCTGGGGTAGCCCCTTTAAACGTGACTGGGCAGGAGAGTATGGGACTGGCCTTCTTGGCAATGATATGACAGGCAGAGAGTTCGTAGGTGGACGCCGCCCCCTTTAAGAGGTTCTGCAGCCAGAGCTGCCACCTCCTGGGGCACTGGCGCAGACTCATGGTTAGACGAGACCTCTGGAGCAGACTCGTGGACAGAAGAGGCAGTGAGTTCATGGATGGACGCTGCCTCCTTAAAAGATTCTACAGTATAGGCTGACACCTCTGGAGGCATTGGCACAAATTTGTGGACAGGAGAGGCCTCTGGCGCAGACTTGTGGACAGATAAGTCCTTTGGAGGCGACAACCATTACAGGCAGCACAGTAGACAGTGGGATGCCTGCCAGGCTTGAAGGTGTGAAGGCTGTGAGGTTAGAGAGCGTCAAGACTGCGTGGCTTGGGAGCATAGGCTCGGGATGGTTTGGGAGCGTAGGCACAGCATGGCTTTGGAGCGTGCCGAGACGAGACCTGGCGAGGCTCTGGGAGGCCAGCTGAGATGTGACAAGGTTCTAGATGATCAGCTGAAACGTGACGAGGCTCTGGTTGAACAGCTGCGACGTGACGGGATCTGGAGAGGCTTTGGCAGGACAGCCGTGGCTTGAAGAGACTCTATGATAGCAGCCATGTCGTGAAGAGGCTCTGTTAGGAGTGCAGCTGTGTCCTGACTTGACTCCGGGAGGTCTCCCGTGACTTGACTTGACTCAGGAAAATCAGCAGTGACTTGACTCGACTCGTGAACAACAGCTGTGACTTGACACAGGAAACACAGCTGTAACTTGACTTGACTCAGGAACAGCAGCTTTAACTTGACTTGGCACTGAAAGTGCAGCCCTGACTTGACTTGACACCAGAGGATCAGCCATCACCTGACTTGTTTTGGATATGGCAGACATGACGGGACGAGATTAGGATGAGATGACCTTGGCATGGTGAGGCTCAGGCGTGGCAGCCATCTTGGCCGGGGACTCAGATGGGGCGGCCATCTTGTGAACTGGCTTGGGGATGGCAGTCAGCTTGTGAACTGGCTCTGGAAGGGCAGCCATGACAGGTGCAGACTCTGGAAGGGCAGCCATGACGTGAGCAGTCCCTGGAGCGGCAGACGAGACTGGTGCAGGCTGTGGCTTGGCAGACATGACGGGTGCAGGCTGTGGTTTGGCAGATGTGATGTGAGCAGACTCTGGCTTGACAGGCATGAAGTCAGCAGGCCTTGGCCTGGCAGACATGATGTGAGAGGGCTCTGGCTTGGTAGACATGACTTGAGCAGGCTTTGGCTTGGCAGGCATGATATGAGAGGGCTCTGACGCGACTTGAATAATTCCAGACATGACAGAAAAATTCCCAGATTTGGCAGATATGGGGGCATAGGAGGGTTCCTCATCAGCAAACCCCACAGTAAATGGTGAACCAGCCAACCAGAGTGCAAAGTCACTGTATTGTTCAAGAGACCATTGAATTTTTCCTCCAGGTAACTGGGAATGAATGGGTTCATTTAATCCATGGTGAAATTATGACAAGAACAATGGCAAAAACAAGAACAATGACCATGGAAATAACGCAATGGCGTTACAGTAAAGCAATAAGTGATTTACATTTTAGACATAATATTGCTTGTTTTTGCTCAAAATAGTTCCAAACAAGATCACAGCACTGTTTTGCATCTCTGAGCAATGGACATTGTTTACTTAGTGAATGAATCAGCTTTTTGAATGAATCGGTTAATAAAAATTATTCAGTGATTCACTCATTAACACAGTCAAATGCTTTGTTCCTGAATGAATCAGTTGAATCTCAATGACTCTCTCATTAACAGACACTTACTGCCACCTACTGGTGGTTTTAATTTCACATTTCAACTATTTTTTCATGTCTTAAATTGTTTTAAATATCAGTATTCAATGTTATATACTAAAAACAAAACATTAGGCCTATGTATGTGTCTGTAACTGTTTTTTAAATGCATCCATTTCCCCTCTGAGTTACATTAAACTGTAAATACATCTTAATGCTATTTCAGATGTAGATTCCAGAAACGTTTTCTTATGTTGGTATGAAAAACACTAAGTACCGAATGAAGTGCTTTTGATTCTTACCCAAAAAATACAACATGGAAGAAGTTAAAACTGAATACAATTGTTAGGTGCCAGTGCCAATAGCCTTGTGCGCAGTGCGCAGACATATGGTGCAGTTGCGCCTCAGGTGTCCCAAGTTTGAATCCTGCCTCGTGCACCCCCCCCCCCCCCCCCCCCACACACACCTTTTTGTGTTTCTGAAAAAAATATCACTTGATTTATTCAAACTTTGATTTCTAATTTTAATTCTGACTCCTTTCTCGTTTGAATCTGACTCCAATTTCAAGTGTTTATTGAATACAAATTGCAATAGTAATTTTATAAACTGATCACAATGTTAGTTGTTGTAAGAAAGGCTGCATAGAGAACTGAGTGTGTAGATGTCTAGATGACGCACTGCTAGATTCATGTCACTTCCACTCGTTAATTGTTTACACGCAGCGTGTATTATGTTTACCCTTTCTAACGAAATATTTTCTGCTATATTGTGTATTGTATAGTTGAATACTTTGAGTATTAATATTTGCTACAATCTGTGACGCACTTCATATTTAGTCACGTTTTCAAACGTGATAGTGCTTAGCGTCAGTTAATATTGCTTTAATGATGCTGGTAGTTATTTGCACATTACTGTTAATTTATTTACTGTTTAGCTATTGCTAGAATGTATATGGATAATAATTTGTAATGCTGGGACTTATATTTGTTATTTGTTTAATTTCAGAACCACACACACATACCCAATATACTGTAATGTAAAGCCAACAGCCAGACTGTTTGCCCATGCCTACTTCAACTGTTCATTAAATACCCTCAATTCAGCTATTGGTCTGGTTCCTGTGTCCTGACCGACACCCGGGAGTGATTACCACACAAAATAAGAACCGGCAATTAGAACTTACGTACAGTCCTTTTAAGTCTCACTAACATTTGGTCCTTCAAGCTGGATCTGTGGTATTTTCTCTTTAGAAGATGGATGATAGAGCTTCAACCAGACCTAAACGTCAGACCCATCTTTCACGTCATTATGACGAGTACGAAATGGGGTCTGTGCTGCCACAAAGACAGTTATCTGAACCAAGAATCAGTAGGCATGGGCAAGAAGAGGAGTTATGTTCTCAGGAAGAAGGAGCTGCCAAGGTGGCACCCCCCACTTTCAGCCGTCGTCAGTCATTGAGGGATGCTGACTACACAGAGGAACAGCACACTGCAGCAGGACAATACAGCCAAATACCAGGTTCTGAATTCCAGCTAGCCTATCAGTACACAGAGAGAACACAGGCTGAAAGAAGAAGAGTATCCACTTCAAGCAGTTGGTCTTCAGTACAGCATGATCTACCTCCAGTCTCCCGGAAAGATCTTATGCAAAGTCGAGATGAGCACCTTAACGCTGCATTGGCAGAAATCCGAGAGACCAGATCTGAATTAAGATTGCTTGCCGAGAGAGTGCGCAGCCTAAAGCAGACTCCTCAACCAGCCACACCGGACCCACTTAAGTCTGATTCATTACTCGCAATCCCCGTAGACCATAGGTTTATGCCTCCACCCTGTGAAGAGCTGATCACTAATGTTCAGGGTAATAAGCATGATGACGCAGAATGGCCTGATCCCTCTCCATGGCCAGAGACAGGGGACCCACAACCTCAGGCTGTCAGTAGTGAGCCCATTGTTGACCTTCTGGACAAGATGATGAGTGAGCTTCAAGTTCTCAAACAAACTGCTGTTAATAAGAGTAGACCTCTTGCCGCACATACTCAAAGCCCCCCTATCGTTAAAGATGGCCCACCCACAGCAAAGACATGCAGGATGCTTCCAGGCCATTCAAGTCAACAACAAGACCTCCAACCTCAGCCACCTCTGCGAGCCAGTCCAGCATATAACTCAGAGCAGTACAAGAGTTACCTTCTAGGTGAGCCTGCAGCAATTTCACAGCCCTACCTGCCGATGAGGGCCAACACGAGAGCTGTAATAGATCCTCGGCACCAGATTCCTCCACCTTCTGAGCCAGCATACCGAGGTCCAACGGCATCAATCCCTTACTTCAGTCGCAAGACCCCAGTGAGTTCGCTAGGATGAAGATAGCGTTAGAGAATCTACTGCCCCCAGATGGGACGGAGCTCTTCAGGATTCATATCTGAACTCCCCCAGACCTTACAGTGATACCATGACTGCTCTTAATCTGAAGTTTGGACAGCCCCATCAGATGGTGTTGAATAAAATAGCCAGTGTAATGGACTCACCTGAAATTCGACGTGGTGATCAAGCTGCCTTTGAGAAGTTTGCCCTACAGGTCCAAGCACTCGTGGGCATGCTTAACTGTGGCCTTGATAACTAGGGATTTTAATAATGGTAGTATACAGCAAAATAATAATCCTCCTATGCCGACTGTCACTCCCAAGAGTATTCCTAATTTTGCTAACCATGCTCCCCATGATCCTAATTTTAAATTAAACCAATCCCATGTTTTTTCGTCTTTTCCAGCATTAGTTGCCATTTCTACTTGTAATTCCTTAAGTTTGGCCATGGCTTTTGTAAATGTTCCTTCTGGTGCTGTATTATTGGGGATATAGGTACAACATTGGTCTCCGAATAAGACGCATACCCCTCCTTTGTCAGCTAGCATCCAATTAAGGGCTAATCTATTTTGCCATGTCATTTTACTGGTTGCATCTAATTGTTCCCCTAATGCTTTGTTGGTATAATTAATGAACATTTGTTGATTGTAGTATATATAATTTATCCATTCTGTATTTTATTTTGTGAAATCCAAATGAATATTGATTCAAGACCTGATTTGACTTCATCTCGTGCCTTGAATTGATCCGGTACACCTCTGGGTTGACCTACTGAATCTATATATACTTTAGGATCTGGCATATAATTTCTCTTAACTCTGTGATTAATTGTTTCATTTCTCCCCAATGAGGATTTCGAATCCCATTCTATTATATGGATTTCTTGCATTAATCGTACTCTAGTGCATTTTCCTCTCCATCCTGGGGGTAAGGCAGGTAAAAGTTTTCTTTTTCCCACAAATCCAAAAAAAGTCAGCTAATGCTATAGTTCGATCCTTATACTTGTCTGTTTCAGGTAATGATATAGTTTGATTTCTACAGGTTTTAGCTGGACTTATTTGTTCTCCTTTCCTCGTTCCTGACACCCGAAGGGGTGGAAAGTCCTCAGAATCATCAACATTTCAAAATGCTGTTGTATCCAAATTCCAAACGACACTGCATTTTCCTTTAAATTGTCCCACATTCACAACCCCTGTGGGTTTGGCAAAGCATTCATATTGTTTACTGTAGTCTATGGTGTACCATAGTGGAATTTCTACTTGATCAATTTGTATTTTCATGCTTTCAGTTATATCCAAGCTTCTACGTTTAGCTCTCAATAGTGGTATATGCCGGAAGAATGGTTTTTGTTTAGCATTGCTCAGGGAGCCTAGACACTCAGCTGGACAAAAAGGTCTTAAGTCTTTTTCCAAATGACAAAAGTCTCTGTTGAATTCAGCACAATGTTCGTAACTGAATGGATTAGGGACTATTATTACTTGGCTCATCTGTGTTTTAGAACAGAATAGACAGTCTTTCTTTTTTTCAGCTCTGCAGTTGTGTAAGTTGCCCACTCATACCATTTATTGCTTTGTGCTTTCTCCCATAAAACATCGAGCTTAGTATCGTCTTCCTACATGTCATAATTCTCTTCGACATTCCTATGTTGTTTTTCTATAATCCCGGTTCAGTTGTATTCGAGATTGAACTATTATTCCCTTTCTGACCCTATACCTATCATAAGTCTCCCATGTAGACATAAAATCCTCTACCATTGCATTCAAGTATGGGGACCAATACCCTTGTTGCTTAACTTTCCTTGTCACTTCCCCCTTTGCACAACGGTCAAAATCATGTGCATCTTTCCCCCACATATACACTCTACTTCAAGGGAGAAGTAAAATATCCTGCCTCCCTAATCCTTCTAATATTAAAAGTTCTTTCATGACTCAGTTTTACATGTCTCCTTCATTCTCTAATTCTGTCGTTCTTCCTCGTGTTGTCCCTTCTTGTCTGCTCCACGTTTTCTTCTCTTTCAACGTCCTCTTTTCCATCTTCACCAGGGTGACTCTTTGCAAGTCGTTGCAATGGTCTTTCCCTCGTTGGCAAGGGAGAGTCGTTACTAGCACGCCCTTAATCCCTCACTCCATGCTGTGTAGGGTTGTTGAAGCTAGTTGGCGTCATTTAAGGTGAGAGATGTGGACCTTGAGATCATAACTGCACCCACTGGTGGGGCAAACCTTTCCCTGGCCTTGATAGAACTGCTGTTGCCTGTAAATGGAAACCTTCAGAGGTTTTGATTAGTGATATCAGGTATGTTCATTTTTTCATCTGGCCAGTCGTCCTTGTTGGTGAGACCTGTAGAAATGTCAAGTGGGTTGAGGGCTGTCCTGGCCCCTTTTTCATTTGCAGTCCATTGGTATTAACATAAAAAGCAGGGTTAATACCCATTTTCTATAATAAAGAATTTGGCTTTATTAAATTATTTCCTTTCTTACTATTTTAATTAATTTTAATGTTATTCTCAACAATTTGCTAGTTAAGTTTTCTTTTTATATATATAAATTTAGTCCCTCAATAACTGGATAATTTGTTTGACCTACTTTGCTAAGTAGCACAGGCTTTTTAAGATGGAAAACACTCAATCCACTTCAGAATCAGCTCCATCCTGGGACGCTGAAAAGAAAGTTAGCAGTGGGGTGAACAGAGCAAGCTTGCTTGCTTTGTCTTCCCATGTATTACGCTGCGCAGGTGTGGCACTGTTTTTCTTTCGGCCACAATAATAACTTAGGTGCTGACCAGGAAATTTAACCAATTAATCCATGGTCATTTTCTGGACATAATCTGCCCTGTGGGCCCACATTTCGAATTTTGCATACAGCTGTTTTGGCAAAATAATTGTTTTTGCCTCAGTGTCTCGTCAGACATCTTCTTTCACTCCATGACACACCATTGCACACCACCTTCTAGCTAAAATCGATTTTTATTTTTGTGCAACCTCAGCAGATTGTCAACTGAATGATTTTAGCAACAGGTTTTTGAATAGACTAACATAAGCTTTTTCGTTATCAGACTCTACTAAGTGTAGGTCTGGTGGTATTTTCCATAGTTTCTAAACGTCATATTATGCAATTGGGAAACGTCACCATAAGATTTGGTTTAACACTGCTGTGTAAACCTCTTTTTTCAACAAAATCATTTGGTTTGGAATAATTAGCTTAGGTATTGTGCAATTGAGAAA
>JAHKKF010511386.1:0-12422 GCA_019740295.1 Labeo calbasu
TGACTTGTTTTATCACAAATGTGAGTTTGTATTTCGCAATTCTGACTTTTTTCCTCGCTATTGCGAGTTTATATCCCGCCGTTTAGATTTTTTCTCAGAATTGTGAGACGTGAACTCACAATTGTGAGTTATAAAGTCAGAATTGTGAGAAATAAATGGCCAATTGTGAGTAATAAAGTTAGAATTTGCGAGATATAAACACAATTCTAACCTTTTTCTCAGAATTGCGTGATATAAACAATTGCGAGTTATAAAGTCAGAATTGCAGTTTTTACCTTAAAATTCTGACTTTTTTCTTGAAATTCTGACTTGTTTTATCACAAATGTGAGTTTGTAATTCTTAATTCTTTTTTTTTTTTCTCGCTATTGCGAATTTATATCCCGCAGTTTAGGTTTTTTCATGCAATTCTGACTTTGCGAGTTATATAGTCCAATTCTGAGGGAAATGTTCTCAGAATTGCAAGTTTATATCTCACACTTCTGACTTACTACTAGCAAGTGCTTGTTATAAAATCAGAATTGCGAGTTTATACTCACAATTCTGAGAAAAAGTCACAATTGTGAGATATAAACTGCCAATTCTAAGAAAAAAAAAATCTTGAATTGCGAGTAGATATCTTACATCTCTGACTTGCAGTTGTGAGTTTACATTTCTCAATTCTGAGAAAAAAGTCAGAATTCGATTCTATTCAAGTATTAGATTAAAAAAAAATCCTCGATTGCATTTTGCCTGTGTTGGCAAAATACCGGAAGTGGCGCATTACACATATTAAACCCATTTAAAAATCATAAAGCTATGCTATTAAGAATTCGTAAACGTTATGATTCAATTAAATAAATATATGGGATGCAGGTGTAATATGTGCACTTTGTCCATGCGTGCGTGTCAGAGCGGCTCTATTCACAGTAAAATGCTGCTACACAGACAGTTATCACTTACACGTGGAGCGTCTTGAACGCCATCTGTGCATGTTGTTGTGAGTTTGGGTTTATTATAACGTTCATCTAGGAACGCAACGTGCGCTTTTTCATCATATTTGTAAAGGTAAACCTTTGTAAACAGTAGCCTAGACTATAATATCTTTCTCACGATTTCAAAATAAAAGCTCAAACCTTCACTCTAAGTTTACACGTTTTGATGTCCATATATTCAAGAAATTACAGTGAAAGTAGCTTTTCTATCATAAAAAAATGGCAAAAAATAAAGAGTAAGTGGACATTTGAGTTAAATGTTGTTGAGTCAATATTAAACAAGGATTAGCGTTGTAAACTGTAAAAAAAAATCGTCAGGCGGTTGGCGCCCTCTGCAGGCCTTTGAATGTATGTAAATTGTGATTATGTTGTTCTAATACATTGTGTATTTTAACCGTTTTGTTGAATAAAACCATTTGATTATTTGCTTTTGATACTTCATTTTAACTAATTATTATTGCCTCATTGCTATTATATATGTATTTTAAGTCAATTCAAAGGCTATTGTTCACTTAGGTCTATTTTTATTACTACAAAAAAAAAATTATCCGATTACTCGATTAATCATCAGAATAATTGACAGATTACGTGATTACCAAAAAAACTGGTACGCACTGCCATTTTTAAGCGCTGCTGAGTGAAGCACGTTAGTAAATGAAATGGCACAGTTTTGCATTTTAGCCTAGATGTATGCTTTCAGTTCGAATGGAAATTAAACTTAAACAGTATTACAGTTATTCCATCTAAAACAGTGATTGTGCATTAACAACTGTCATCCAAGTCGGTGTTCAAATTTACCCAGTGCATTTTTTATTTTGGTTGCGCATGTGCACCTGCGCACCACTTACGCGCACCCCTGCATAACTATACACACTTTATCTGCTCGGCAAATTGAGGTTTCTGGCAGTCGTGTCTGTTATAATTTTCTGTCAGTTTTAGTGAGTTCACTTAACACTAGTTCACCTGTGGGGAAATTAAATTTGCTCTTGACATTACATCACTAATTAGCTCTGTCTTCTGAAGTCTGTGGTATTTACTGTTCTGCAAGAAGTAGATTAAATAGAAAGTGACATTTTATAAGTGCGGCGTTTATGTACTAAATTGTTCTAGCAGCAATTTAAAGGTCTTTGATGATTGTGTGTGTCATTAGCTCGGTTTACATCCATAGGTTTTAATATGAATCTTGACAAAAACAGGACAAAATGTGAATCAAATTTCTTTCTTGTTTTTGTTTCAATTTAGATGGAAACAGCTAATTTGATGTTATGTTTGGAGAATATTCCTTTATATGATTTGCATACTTCAAGTGCACTTGTAGTGTGTTGTGATGTGTTAAAGTAACGTCTATTCCTGCAGTTTTCTGACAGCCCATAATTCTACATTTTCCAGTTCCAGGAGACAACTAGCACCCCTCCCCCTTGCCCTTACAATAAATTACATCCCAACACACTGCATTCACCTACTTCCCATCTCTTGATTATTGGTGTTGCGACGCTCACGTTCACACACCTCTGAACAAATGTTCATTCCTGCCAAGTTGCTTGGCTGCCAACAGCCCAAGTCCAGTGGTGAATGTGCCGACACTTGGAAGGTGTTTGCAAACAGGAAAACCTCCCCATGGAATGAATGGCCTCTCTTTGCCTCTCACTTCTGGCAGAGCTCTAGTGCAGCCAGTTGGGAGCAGGAGACATTAGGGAGCAGATGGCATATGCTGAGGGCTCTTACAGCATCCCTGCTATATAGTATGTCGGCCAGGAGAACCTGCACACTCATGTGCAGATGTTTTTGACAGTGTTTACATTTCTCACCAACTGCTTAGTGAATAAGTGCCCGTTTTTTTTTGGTTTTTTTTGCTACAGATTTGTAGGCTGTGAGAATATGGCTGGAAATGGACATTGTCAGCATGGCCAACACCTGATATAGCCACTGCAAAATGAAAAAAAAAAATTGCTAGGGGTAGGCGATATACCGGGCGATAGACACGATTAACCGATAGAGATGCACCAATTAATCGGCCAAGGATCGGATTCGTAATTAGTCGGTTTTCCATAAGATCGGCCCAGACCCACCGGTCGGTCAGTCTGCCGATTCCGCGGCGATCCGTTTTGACGTCACACTTACGGCGACTGATAATGTATTTGTGTTGTGACAGATGAAGCTTGCACAGCATAAAATGAGTATGTGAGAGAGACTCCTGCAGAAATCAAAACAAATGAGCGCAACAGCACAAACAGAAAGTTATAGATGCATACTGTGGTAGAAAAAAAAAAAAATATATATATATATATATATATATATATATATATATTTATTATATGATTTAGGTACACAATATTGCATGACCAATATGATTTCACAAATATCAACACGACTGCAATGTGACACTGAATTTATACAATAGTAGTTCAATAAACAAGAAGTTTCAACTAAGCGACTTACATTTCAGACACAATATTGACTGTTTTTGCTCAACTTTGTTGCAGAAAATAGTTCCAATCTAAGCCACAGCAGAACTGCTGCATGTCTCCCAGCAACACAGCTATGTTTTATTAATGGAAAATCATGTTTTTGAATGATTAAAACACCCATTCATAAAGACTAAATGACTCACTCATTAAAACAGTCTTTTGCCGCCACCTACTGGTGGTTTGGTTTCATATTTAACAGTATCATTGCATTTTTCACATTTCTTATTTGTAGGTTTAAAAAATATTTAAAACATTAATTTTATAAAATTATTTATGCATTTGAAATTTTGCAGTCTAGATGCATTTATAGAGAATATCTGTAATTTAGTCCAGATTGGGGGAATTTTAATGTTTAATCAGTTTTTATTATGTCAGCCAAGAAAATTGCATCGGTGCATCTCTATTAACCGTTAGAAATTTGTCAACCGCTAGAGATCATCTCTATCGCTCCTATGACATTGCTGTACTACATGGTCATGAAAACATAAGGTTTGCACGTGTTTTTAAGCGCTGAAATGCAATCAACAGCGAAAGGGAACTCATTTCGCTAGATTTGTGGGCTGTCTGAGAAACTCAACAGAGAGGCGCGCACATGTAGACGGTGCTTATTTTTGCCACTTTATAGGCCTTGAGCGGTTAAAAACACACTTGTATGTGTCAAAATGCCTGTCTTTGCAAGTATCCTAATAAACACCGTAATTTAGGTCTTAAGTGAAAGCAAACAGCTGAGAATGAAAATACATGTAACAGTATATTGGATCTGGGCAGCTCTTAAAGTGACAGCAGTCTAATATTCCTGCTGTCTGTCATTAATGTTAAACAACAAAAGAGAGAAAATCTCTCACTGCTCTTGACTAAAGCACTTTTGTAACTCTAATAAGTGAAAAATGTGCAGTGTTTCTTATACATTCGATAAAATTAAAATTATTATTATTTATTTGTTATACTGTAGTTTTTTTTGCCCTATTGCTTGTAATTAGTTCCTTACTCTTAATCGCTGACTGTGTACTTGTCTTCAGTGAGCCTGGCTTTTTTGGGGGGGGGGTTTTAGGCTAGTATTAGTTTTTTTGTGATATTGACACTGGTAACAAGACTTATGAAATTTCTAAAGTATCAAAAATTTTGATAATGATTCATTCACCTTTAAGATAAAAATGTGGTCAAATCGCCCACCCCTAGCGGTTACCTAATGTGACATAAATGAAGAAATATATGTTATATTTATTTATAATATATATAAGTAATTGCTACTTTATTTTTCAGTTTTGCAATGCAGTTTTCCATTATTTGAACATCTTTTTATTACAGCTGTATTTTTTGTTTTCTAGACTTTGTATTTCATAATTGCAACTTTATTTTTCATTTACAGTTTTTCATTAGATGGACATTATCTCATAATTGCATAACTTTTGTTAATCTTTGCAGTGCTGTTTTTTAATTATCCAGACATCACATGTCATAATTGCAACTTTATTTTTTTCAATTTTGCAATGTAATGTTCAAATAATGGTAAAGTGCATCTCATCGCAACTTTAAAAAAAAATCACACATCTTATTGATGCAAATTTGTTTTCATTTTCCATTATTTGGTCATTACATATCATAATTGCAAATGTATTTTGCAAATTGTGCAATTTACTGTTATTTGAACGTTTCTTTTATTATAATTGCAACTTAATTTTTTAAACTTTTCTGTTATTGCAACATGCATCTTGTAATTGCCCCTCCGCAAAAACCCACCATCCTTAGTTACTGTTGCTGTGTCCAACAAACAATGCCGCTCTCACTCTACACATCATGTTGTCACGCAGTGAAAAATGCATTGCGGATCTAAGAGGAAACTGACAACACGCCGACAGACCAGACAGAGCAGGTTACTTCTGGTATGAAACGGTCTCAGCTTTAAATTTTGTCATTTTTTAAGGAATTCAAACAATAAATACTGTTCTGTGGCCTTATTAGATCAATGACACGTGAACCGATCGCCTTTTCTTCTTTACTTAAAGCACGAAACAAACATGAATGAACATCAGAACGTAATTTATTTCAACCGCAAAAAGACGTCAATACACAGTTAATCACACCGAAGTTAATCTACTCTCAGAATGGCAGATTCTGCATTATGATTGGTCAGATCGCCTGTCAATCAAGCAACCTTTTTACAATTTTGCAGTATCATTTTCTGTTTTTTGGACATTATATCTTGCAATTGTGACGAGATGACCATAATACATTCTTGCCTCATGTACTTGTATTGTACAACCCCAAGTCATGTGTAATAGTTAAGAAAGAAATAGTGAGTGAGCTACGAGTTAAGAACTATGGACAGCTCTACTTTTTGTCCTTTACTTAGCTTAGTTTCTAAAATATGCATAGTTAAAAAAAACAGAACAATTCCAATGAGAACAGAACAACTCCAGCAAAGTTGTTCCACTTGCTCTTTGAATAATTTGAGTGTTTAAAGTTTTAACATACCTGGTGGTAAAATGATTTTAAAAACTCATTAATGAGCCAAACATTCCGTAAGTCTGGAATCAATCCCAGCTAGCACTAAGTCACTTTAGGTCTTCAGGGAACACAATGATCAGAGAAGGAGGAATATCGATCTCAATTACGCCAAGATCCTTTCTTTAAAAAAGATGCACAGTCTGAAACACAAGAAATGCAAGAAGTGTAACATTATCCCTGCTGCACAAACACAGGCACACGCATTCGATAAGGCAGCCATTTATTATAACGGATATGACAGTGAATGAAATTACAGATCAAATTCTGTCTTAACTCCCTGCCGACTCACTAATGTGTGACGTAAAATCCAGAGACGCTGTGGAACACTGATAAAGAACAGATCCGTGTCTTTATTTGAGGCTCTGAATGTAGGCAGTTGGAGCCAGTCAAACTGTTCATTCAGAGACACGCAGTCTGCTGTAGATTTAAACATGTTACACATAAACAGCGTTGTTGAATATGATTCAGCCTGGGTGAATGGAAAATATAGCTGTCAGTTTCTAAATAAAACATGTCCTGTATATTCATGTAATACTTTTGTCATTATTTTGCTTACCTTCCACCTATATTTTTTTCTTTTGTGAAACATGATGGAAGGTACTAGGCAGAATATCTCTTTTGTGTTTCACAAAGAAATAAAATACATAGTCGGTATGACACAACAGATTTTTTGAAAATGCGTATTTTGAGTTGAAGCAGAAACATGCTGTTTTCTCACATCCAAAGCAAATGCACAGAAAGCAGCTGTCACATAGCATGTGAGTACTAAACTAAGTTCTCTTTCACATCTTATTGCGCTTAAACTGTCAAATACATGTTAAAAACACACAGGAGTTACAAAGTCAGTTATGTCTGTAAAGGTGAACAGGTTGGAAAGAAATTGCATGTTTATATTAGATCTGTGTGGCAGCAGCGTAATATAAAGTAAATAAATCAATAAATTCACTGCTCTCTTGTTTCCTCTGAGGCTGGGATGCTAAATAGTGCTCATCTGTGCAGCCAAAGACAGGACAGTTTGCATGCTTGGCTCAAACTGGTACACCATTGTTGCTTGTGAAAACAAAATGACCGTGGGTGGAAAAACGTGCATATATAAATGGTGTTAATATTACAGTAAGTTCCCCTATCATACATCACAGAGGAGCGTTGCTCAAAGATAAATTCTTGCCAAAATGAAGTTACTGCATTGTCCTTTTTTAACATTTTCTGGATTGGTAGATCCACCAGAGACCTGATTATAGCACTTAAACACTGAAAAAGTCAGATTTTCATGATTTTTCATTTTAGTTTAAGATTGTACTAGGCTATCTAATTTTTGGAGATTATTCCTAACCTGTTTTTTCATCCACAGCAAGTGGTGATTGCTATCCGGGCTGGGGTCAATCCCTCAGGTCACCCCTCCAATGAAAGCAGCATGTGGGACCTCAGCAGCTCCTTTTTCTTTGCAGGGACTGTCATTACCACTATAGGTGAGTAACAGCTGGACTCATTATGAATTCTCTAATTGATTATTTAAATGATTAGTGACATTTTGAACTTCATTATCACTTCATTAAGGTGACAAAAGCGACTTGGGGAAAGCTGCTTGGTGAAACAAGTTTAACTTAGGGGGCCTTGAAAGTCAAATGAATAGACCATAGGGCTGCATAATTTAAAATATTTTCAATTATAGTTGCTGCAATTAATTAATTGTGAAATGTGTAAATTGCAGCATTCCATTCTTGTGTGCTCTTGTGTTTTGGGGAGTTAGGATGTGTACCTCGGAACTTAATGTTGTGAAATATTCTTTTTTTTTCCTATTTGAATATATTTTAAAATGTAATTTATTCATGTGATGGCAAAGCTTAATTTTTAGCAGTCATTACCCTAGTCTTCAGTGTCACACGATTCTTCAGAAATCACTTTAATGCTTTTTTACTTTGGTGCTCAAAAACATTTCTGAGAATTATCAGTGGGGTTTTTTTGATGAATAAAAGTTCAAAAGGACAGCATTTATTTTGAAAAAGAGATCTTTGGTAACATTCTAAATGCATTTAATGTCATTTTTTAGTGATTTAATGCCTTCTGACTGGATAAACACATTAATTTCTTTCTTTTAAAAAAAGCTTACTGACCCCAAACGTTTGAACGGTAGTGTGCATTAAGTATATGGACATGTACACTGTAAAAAAACAGTTTGTAACCTGGCTGCCTTAAAATTTTAAGTTCAGTCAACTCAAAAAAAGTTTATTCAACTTGAAATGTTAAATTATACTAAGTGACAACTTAGATATTTGAGTTGAATCAACTTAATTTTTAAGGCAGCTGGGTTACTTACCCAAGTTTAGCAAACACAAATATCTAAGTTGTTACTTAGTACAACTTAACGTTTCAAGTTAACTAAACTTATTTTAGTTGACTGAACTTAAAATTTTAAGGCAGCAGGGTAACAAATTATTTTAAGCTGACTCAACAAATTGTGTTTTTTATTTTTTTACAGTGTAGTTGCCATACATAAAATAAGCATCTTTACAGGGTTCCTACAGAGTTTGGAAAAGTATGGAATTTATGGTATTTTCCAGGTCTGGAATGTTTCCAGTATGGAAAAAAGAAAGCAGAGTATGGAAAAATATTTGTGTAATATTTGTTGTTTTTAGTTTTGTATAATAGAAAATTAAGAATTTAATGACAATACATGTATTGTACAAGAAGTGAGGTTCCATGGCAGCTGTTTAGTGATTCTTTAGTGATTGTCAAATATGAATGAATGAATTCAAGGTGCACATTTTCATTATGCAATAAGCAGGTTATATGCATGTTGGGTTTCTTCTCACTATATTCTTAACACCGAATTACATAGCCTTAAGGACCTTTGCAAAAATAAAAAATATACAGACTTTTATGTGCCCACAAGAAACCATTAAACTTAACATTTAGGACAATGCACACTGATCCATCCACCTGTTGTGCCATTAACCCATTTCGTGGTGTGGTTCCTTGGCTGCCACAGACTATGCGTTAAAGAGCCCTAAGGCCTTGAAATGTGGCATACTGCTCTAATGAAAGCCAAATTTTAAACACTTTTTACACTACCAGTCTTTTTTATAGACCCTTGAACTTGGCAAATTTTATGCCATCAGCCAATTTCGTGTCATGGTTTCTCCGCCACCACAGAGGATGTGTTAAATTGAACATTAGCCCTTGAGATTGAAGGTACTACCATAAGAAAAACCAAATTTTGAGCAAGTAGATCTCTGTTAATTCATGTGCATCCATCATTTCATTCATTGTAAGATGGCAGTGATGCAGAAAGGAAATAGGTTATATAAAACTAGAAATTGTAATGCGTAAGCAAGAAAAAAAACGTGAATAGTTTCTTGTGTGCATGTAAAAGTATTTTTATTTATTTATTATTTTTATTTTAGGGCCTCTCTATGAGAAATCAGTGAAAAATACTCTTAGAAAATAAAAATGTTTACAGTAATATTGTACTGTATACCAAATATAAAGCTGAAAATAATGCTTCATGAACCATTTATATTAAATATGGTCTGAAAATCAGACCTTTAGAAAAAAAAAAAAAAATCGGACCCATAAGACCTTTGGAACACAAATTAAGATATTTTTGATGAAATCCAAGACCTTTCTGACCCTGCATAGACAGCAAGACAACTGACACTTTCAAGGCCCAAAAATATAGTAGGGACATTGGTAAAACAGTCCATGTGACATCAGTGGTTCAATCGTAATTTTAAGAAGTTACGAGAATACTTTTTGTGCACAAACTGGAAACAAAAATAACAATTTTGTTCAACAGTTTTTTCTCTTCCATGTCAGTCTTTGACACGCATCTGGGTTCTACATCAGAATGAATACGTTTGTTCTATTTGTTTTCTTTGCGCACAGAAAGTACTCTCGTAACTTCATAAAATTATGGTTGAACCACTGATGTCACATGAACTATTTTAACAATGTCCTTACTACCTCTCTGGGCCTTGAATGGGGTAGTTGTGTTGGTGTCTATGTAGGGTCAGAAAGCTCTCGGATTTCATCAGAAATATCTTAATTTGTGTTCCGAAGATGAACGAAGGTCTTACGCGTTCGAAACGACATGAAGATGAGTGATTAATGACAGAATTTAAATTTTTGGGTGAACTATCCCTTTAAAATATCAAGGGTAATAATAATCAACAAGGAAATAATGTTTGTCATAATAGTGTAGCCCTGAGTTATTTATGGTTATATAGGGTTATTTAACATACATGTAGGGTTATTTAGAGTCTACAGACTCAACATATTATAAATTCATTTCTCAGTCAATAATCAGCAGCAGCATTTTTCATTTCGACTTCATCACTAAGGAAGTGTAGGAAATTGCGTTAACGTTATTTAATTAGCTTGATTAATGAACCTTAACTAATCCTCTGGACAGCTTTGACCGTTCTTGAATACATGTGTACGACACCTTTGAAACCTGCTGGAACTGAGCCAAGTAGCGGATTAAAGAGCAAACCCCCCTTCATCAATCCCCCCAGTGTCCCTCTTAGGTTGTGAAGCATAAAGTGCAATTAATGTACCGAGCGGCTCTGATAGCTTGACCTTTTATACGCCGATGAAAGAGGCCAAGGTCTTAGAGCTGCTTCCCATCGAATCAATCCAAGTTTTGTATAAATGTCCAAAAATTTGGAGTCACAAAGATTTTTTTGTTTAAATAAATTAATACTTTTATTCAGAAAGAATGCAATTAACTGATCACAAGTGACAGTAAAGTCTATTTTTACATAACATTTCTATTTCAGATAAATGCAGTCAATTCATGAAAGAATCTTGAAAAACAAATGACACAGTTTTCACAAAAATATGAAGAATATTGCACATCAAATCAGCAAATTAAAATGATTTTCTAAAGCATAATGTGACGCTGAAGACTGGAGTAATTGCAGCTGTTAAAACCGGTTGTTTTGAGTTATTTTGTTTTTTTAATGTTGTTTGTATTATTTATTTTCTTAGAATCAACATCATCCATCATCTTTTATTTGTGTTTGTGTCACACGGGAAAGTCATTCACAGCCTTGACCTTCAAAGCTCTGTTAATTTGTTCGTCAACAGGCGACAAATTATTCTTTTTTGTCACCTACATTGAAAAAGTAGCATTTATTGTTATTTGAATGAAAACCTGTCACTTCCCCCTGTCCACCTCCATCAGCAAAGACACACTCACACAATCACACGCACTTTGGAGTGTCCTTATGCGGTCATCTGTTGGTGAGGGCGTTGCATTCACTAATATTCAGGCATCAGCACTTGAGTGGCGAGCATTTGCCAGTGCCGAAGCCCTCATAAGACACACTTGTGTGCTCATTAAGCTCATTCAGACACTGTTGTTACATCAGGTTTGCGTCAGTCATCCAGTTAGTAGTTCTGCTTCACTAATGAGGTTGGCATGACATTTCTTCCTCCTTGTGTCAAACCGACTTGTTTTGTGCTCAAAGTCAGCACATGACGCTCATTACTCACCAAATTGGACTGAGACATCTGGCAATTTATCACTAAGAACAGATAATATCCTGCTTTTTTAAAACATAATATCAGTCGTTTAGGTGTTATGATTCGTGAATGTCTTCATGGTGCTTTTTGTACTGAAGTTGCTGGTTGGTTTAGGCCAGGGCTTCTTAAATGCTTTTCACTTCCGGAACAAAATTTACAGATAATTTCTCACTCCCTTGTCATCCAAGATGTTCACGTCTTTCTTTCTTTAGTTCTAAAGAAATTATGTTTCTTGAGGAAAACATTTGAGGAATGCTCTCAATATAGTGAACTTACATGGTTCCCACAAGCTTGAACTTCCAAAATGCAGTTTAAATGCAGCTTCAAAGAGCTCAAAACAATCCCAGCTGAGGAAGAAGGGTCTTATCTAGATCAAAAAAATGTACAATTTATATGCTTTTTAACCTCAAATGCTCATCTTGTCTAGCTCTGTGATGCACATGCGTACTCTGTGTAATCCGGGTCAATACAGTTAGGGTATGTCGAAAAACTCTCATCTCATTTTCTCCTCCAACTTCAAAATCGTCCTACATCGCTGCAGAAGTACCGACCCAGTGTTTACAAAGTGAACATGCAAAGAAGATCAAAAGAACTTTGCAAAAAAGGTAAAACAGCGATGTAGAGTGATTTTGAAGTTGGAGAAGAAAATTAGATGAGAGTTTTTGGACTGGAGGTGCACAGAGTATGCATGCACATCGCAGACGAGCATTTGAGGTTAAAAAATAAAAATGATATTTTTTTTTTAGAAAATAACTGATCGTTCGCTAGATAAGACTCTTTTTCCTCGGCTGGGATCATTTCATCAAAGAGCCCTTTGAAGCTGCATTTAAAGGGGTCATCGGATGCAAACTTCACTTTTACATGTTGTTTGAACATTAATGTGTGTTGGCAGTGTATGTACAAATCTACCCTATAATGATTAAAATCCATGCAGTGGTTTTTAATTAA